>SJYA01001832.1:1461721-1479501 GCA_006410615.1 Neotragus moschatus
CCCACCCCCCCCCCCCCCCCCGGCGCTAGTCTCCAGCTGGATGTTATATAGTCACCAGCAGTCTGTTAATGAAAGAAAGGAATGTCTCAAAACTCAGAATGGCACCAGGCCCCTCACCCATAAGATGCATTTTGGGATAACCTTGGCTCCAAATGGTTTATTTTGGACCATAAAATGATTAACTTGAATCTTGAAGAAGGGCAGATCACCATACAAATAGTTTTATTCACATAGATTAGAGAACAATATCGGAGTATAACAGACTGGCTTATCAAGTAGGTTCTGAGCCCAAAAGGCAGAACTGACTTGAAGACAGAGTTTGGGGTAAATGCATAGTACATCAGCATAGCTTAAGATAAACATTTCCATATGAAAAAGGCATTGGTTAACTTCAGGTGAAACCAGGTGTCATTATGGCAACACAGAATTTTAAGAGAAACCTCCTTTTAAATTTGTATAGAGAAGGAAAAAATATCGCTAGTTTGTTTCCTCCTGCTGCTTAAGAGAGATAAAAATGTCTGACACGTGCAGGCTATTTCCTCCGTTTGGAGACCCCTGGCCTTCTTGCCTGTTACCCTCTCATCAGGAAGATGGCTCAGGAATATGGTAAGCTTTTCAGAGGGGGCTGGAGGGCCACAGCTCTGCAGTACTGGCTGCAGGGTCCGGGGAGACTTCAGCGAGGGGTCTCAGGCAGTCCCGGAAGATGGAGTGCAGACTGGGTGTGCTGGGTGACCTTGAAAAGTCCTTCAGTTCAATGTCATTGAGCAGGCATTTGCCAAGCATCCTCTGCTAAGAGCTGGGTACCCTGCTGCTGCCCACGGAGAGCTCACAGGTTTATGGTCAATGTCTACATATTTTTTCATAGAGTTCAAAACCCTTGAGACTTCCCTGGTGGTCCAGTGGTTAAGACTCCAAGCTCCCAATGCAGGGGGCCCAGGTTTGCTTCCTGGTTCAGGGAACTAGATCCCGTATGACACCACTAAGTGTTTGTACGCTGCAGATAAAGATCTCACGTGTTGCAACTAAGGTCAAAAAACCCGAGTGCCACAACTGAGACCCGGCGCAGCCAAATAAGTAAATAAATAATTTTAATATAGAAAACAAACCAAAAAACCCCCAAACAGTTAAGTTCCTTTTTGAACCACATTTTCATTTGTCTTGAGCTAGACAAAGAGATAAAAAGCAGCAAAACCATCAGCCAGGTGCTAAAATTACAGAACTAAGTGGTGAGGTGTCAGTTTTCTATTGGTTTAGAAACAAACAGTAATGGGCTGATGGGATAAAGGAGTCAGGGGGGTGGGCGGGTGGCGACGGTCACACAAGAGGTAGGAACGAGGCTCATGGTCTCACCTCCGCATGTCCTGTTCTGACAAAGGGAGTCGCCTTTATGAGGCTCTGCAGATGTCAAGTGTGTCTTGCCTGAGATTCAAGACAGGGTGTCTCTGCCCGAGGCGTGCCAAATTTGCAAGTGTTACAATACAGTCTCTTAATAGCAGAGTTAGATCTGATAGAGCACATCTTGCATCCTGTTGAGATTTGGGAGCTTACACATGCTTGTCTCCTGTCCGCCATCACGCTGCCACCATGCCACCTGGTTCAGGAATCTGGACCTGCTGTTTCCTGTTGGCAAAATGGGAATAATAATAATTTTCTAGCATGACGATGAGACCTGGACAAGACAGTACATTACAGACCCTGGCACGATCCTGGCACACAGTGACATATATAAGAGCATCCTCCAGGCTTTGCTCAAACAGCCACAGCTGTTCCTGTTGTGGCTTCAGGAGTTCGGAGAAGCCAGTGCTGGGAAGTAGTTTGGGGGGAGCCCCAGGGGCCAGGCCGGAGACTGGTAAAGAGGGGGACAGACTCGGAAGCAGAGGCCCAGGGAAGCTCAAGGGAGGAGAGCTTCAGGAATGTCGGCACCACGTCTGAGCGAGGCCTGGGTGGGCAGGTGCACTCCTTCCCCACACCTGTGCGTCCCTCTGCCCACGGCTGCTGTCTGGGATCTGGACCCTGGGTTCTTCAAGGGCTCCTAACTCACCTCTCTGCCTCCTTCCCATCTGCCCATAGAAAGATCCCATGGGTTCAAATCCCTTCCCACCCGCCTGGGCTCACAGCCCTCCACTACTGCTGGTACCTTTAGTACAAAGTCACATCCCCTGCCGTGGTTCACAATGCCCACCAGATGCAGTCCCTCAGGCCCTGCCAACTCGCTGCCTTGCTGACAACTACATGGAAGAAACTCTGTCCTCCCTTGTCCTCACCATGTTCCCTGTGGTCTGTGGGCCTTTGCACCTCCTGTTTCCTCAATTTAGACTGCAAGTACCCTTGCCCTCCTTTGCGTCCTCTGTCAGACTCCTGACATAATGTTTCCTCCTCCAGGAAGCCCTCCTTGCCTATTACCCAGCCCAAGACTGAGTTGATATCCACACGAATCCTTAAGTTGCCTGGAGGCACCTCACTGGGTGGCCGGCAGACACGACATTTAGTAAACATCTGCTGATTGACTAGATCTGGGGGGCTCACTGAGGGCTTAGTTGGCAGCTAACTGAGATAATTCACTGGCAGCTCACTGCATGTGCCAGTCAGGGGTCCGGCAGGAAACACGTGGCTCAATCAGCCAGGGTCATCAGGAGCATGTGACCAGGGGACTTTCTATAAAGGTGTAAACAAGGTCAAGGTCATCCCACAAGGGAGGATGAAGCACTTGCTCTGGGACTGAGGACGGGGGGGGGGNGTGCCATTGCCTTCTCTGGAAGAAAGCTGAGTGCCAAAGAATTGATGCTTTTGAACTGTGGTTCTGGAGAAGACTCTTGAGAGTCCCTTGGACTGCAAGGAGGTCCAACCAGTCCATCCTAAAGGAGATCAGTCCTGAGTGTTCATTGGAAGGACTGATGCCGAAGCTGAAACTCCAATACTTCTCACTGGGAAAGATCCTGATGCTCAGAGGGATTGGGGGCAGGAGGAGAAGGGGATGACAGAGGATGAGATGACTAGATGGCATCAACGACTCGATGGACATGAGTTTGAGTAGACTCCGGGATTTGGTGCTGGACAGAGAGGCCTGGCGTGCTGCTATTCATGGGGTTGCAAAGAGTTGGACTGAATGATTGAACTGAACTGAGTCACTTTTTCAAAATAGAAATAAAAATAAATCTTATTGAAATAATTTTGACTGATGCTTTGGATATTCATGGATTGTAACCTATATGTATTCAGAGTTTCATAGATGACTTTGCATGTTTTCATGAGAAAAATGGGAGAGAATCTGCTTAAATTTTGAAAAAATGGGAAGCAGTGACATTTAGCCCACATCTGGTGAGCATGGACCATGTAACACTTACAAACAGGATGTAACCCATTCTTCATTTAATTAAGATTGGATTAAAACAACGGAATTGGAAATAAGAAAGAAAACTATTCGAACTGAACCAATGGCTTGAATAGATCAAACAAGATCTCTGATGTCATCCAGCCATCTCATCCTCTGTCTCAGCCAACTCTTTGCGAGTCCATGGACTGTAGCCCGCCAGGCTCCTCTGTCCCTGGAATTTTCCAGGCAAGGATACTGGAGTAGTAGGTTGCCATGTCCTACTCCAGGGGATCTTCCTGACCCAGGGATCAAACCCTCATCTCATTGGCAGGTGGATTCTTTACAACTGAGCCACCAGCGAATTAGCATGGTCTGAACTTGGAACCTCTACCAGGCCACAGTTCATCGGATCAGATCTTTTCTCCTAGAAAATTTTAAACCAAGATGTACAGAACAGCAGTTAGCCAATAGCACCATCTGAAAAGAACAAGAAATGGTATATAATTTCAAAGGTCGTAGCACTGTGGCTCCCACAAAATAGATTTTAAAATTTACTTGAAAAGCATTACCAGCTCACACTCTTCTGGGCAAGATGAGTTACCTCGTCTTTAAATAAATACACGTTGAGTGTCAGTGCTAAAAGGAACTGGAGGTGAAGATGGAGACCCTGGCCTCGTGGAGCTTTTACTCCAGTGGAGAAGGCAGTGTGACTCAGAGTCAGGCACAGCAACCCCCGAGAAGACATGGCTGTCGGTCACCCGCGAAAGCCGTCTGGAGGGAAGACTAGGTGTGGCGTGTCACCCTGCCCCCCGGCCAACCATCAAAGGATGGTTCTAGCTCTCCCCCTGACCCCAAACTAGCTGCCTTCCTCCCCTCCCCCTCCCTTCTGTAAGTAGCCTCTGTGGTTTTAGGTGGGATAACACAGTGAATTTCTTTTTAGAAAGCAGCAGCATTCAAATACATGGAAATTCAGAGAAGGGAGACGGCATGGCTGAAGCTGATGTTTATTGAAAAAAACCTTCTTGATGATGAATGTGTCCTTTCCTGGGATAAATGGCCGCCTGAGGCCCCTGGGCTGTAAACTCGGGTTCCTGAGATGTTAATTGAAGCTGTTTAAAAAATAAAATAAAATAACAGGCTGTGAGATGAGAGTTAGAAAAAAAAAGGAAGCTGGAGCCGCAGATGGGTGGAAGTCTCACTGATTCCTATAGAAATAGAGCTTTTAAAATTAGCTCAGTATAAAAATAGTCCAGGACGTGGGGTTGATTTACTATCTATATTTCCCACTGTTGATTCCATTTCTGTTTTGAGAAATCTATAATGTTGGCGGGTTCCTCAAAGACGCAATCTGGGCTCTGGCCTCAGTAACTATGACAACGGCTGATTGCTGGGGTTCACACGTGGGCCGGCAGGCGAGACCGTGGACGTTTTCACAGCCTGGCCTTTGACTTGTCTTCTGTTGTTGCTACCTGTCCAGGAAAAATTCTTGGCTTCTTCCTTCATGATATATTGTCACATTCCTACACGTGCATGTTCAGCTGTTTCAAGTCGTGTCCGACTCTGCACGACCCCTTGGATTGTAGCCCACCAGGCTCCTCTGTCCATGGGATTCTCCAGGGAAGAATACTGGAGTAAGTGGCCATTTCCTCCTCCAGGGGATCTTCCCGACCCAGGGATCGAACCCACATCCCCCGCATTGCAGGCAGACTCAGTGCTCCCTAAACAGTGTCCATGGTCATTTTTACCATAAGAAAGACGGAGTCTCTCCATTCCATTCCCTTGCTTGGTGTTGCTGGGCTCCAGCTCCCAGCTGGCTGGATGCCTGTCCCCTGCACGGCCAAGGAGGACATGCCTCCTTCCCTGTGTTCATCATGCAGCCTCCTGTGTCCCCGTATCCTGCTGCAAGGAGGGGGCCACGGTGTCTAAGAAGCAAGCGTGCAGGTAGCCCCCAGACCCAAATAGGGACCCCAGCCTCAGCTCCTGTAAGGAGACTGCTGCCCTCTCCCAGCATGGGCTGCTAGCATCCTGCCACCTCCTCCAGGCAGCCTGCCCAGAGAACCCAGGCACCTGTCCACATTCTCTGACCTCATCATTTCTCCACAAGGGGCCCTAGCTCATCTACTGCACCTCTTGGGTGGGACTTCTTAAAATTTGTTTTTCGGTTATTTTTATGCTTCTAAAGTGTTTGCTACCACACTGTATGTGGCTTGAACTGCTCAGAGTGGGGACTTCTGATTTGTGCCAGCATCCCTGCCAAGCCTTGATGTGTGTGTCCCCCAGGACTTCCTTCAGACTTCTGTAGATGCAGAAAATGCCCCTCCCAAGAGGCTTCCTACAAGGGTTTCAGAAGCCTGGGTGTCCAGAGCAGGAGGATGTGCTGTGACCTTGGGCTGGCCGTGCCTCTCTGAACACAGGTGGGTGCAGAGACTCTGAACACAGGTGGTCTTTAGAGCTCCGCGACTGGGGTGACCACGCAGCTTATTGCCCGGCCAGGACACGCTGCGAGTAAGACCGGGGCACTGTCCAGAGCCGGCCTGGACAGTGGACACAGGCTTGGCACCTCACACTGGACTGGTGTCATTTCTCCAGGCTCAGCCACCCCCACACTCTTCAGCAAACAGAACTCGAATAGCAGGTGAGGTCTTAGAATTGCTCCAGAACTACGCTCGATTCTAAAACAGACAGTGTGCTGTTCCTGAGAACCATACTGTAGAGCTGGAAGGAATCTTGAACAACATCTAATCGTGTCCCTTTTCAGATGAGTAACGGGGAGGCTGAACTTATCCACAGCTACTTAGTGGCAGAGTCAAGATAAGACCTTACTTCCAGAACCTCAGGTCACATGTTTATTCCCTGATGCTATTTTTTTTTTCCTGATGCTATTTTTAAAATGCTTTTCCACCCAGTGAGTCCTCCTCCACTCATTTGTCTGGTAAGTCGGTGTCCATTCATTTATTCATTCATTCATCAGCCTTAAAATCGCAAACTCTTGTGGGAAGTTAAGCTCAGGACAGGATG
Source organism: Neotragus moschatus (assembly GCA_006410615.1). Taxonomy (NCBI): domain Eukaryota; kingdom Metazoa; phylum Chordata; class Mammalia; order Artiodactyla; family Bovidae; genus Neotragus; species Neotragus moschatus. Next base: position 1,468,053 of record SJYA01001832.1, read on the forward strand.
ATGGACAGAAAGAGAAGGGATGGCTCTCAGGGGACTGTCATGGATGGGGACCTGTGAGCAAAATCCTAAATCAGGAGCAGGTTTTCCGTCGGCTTTGGTTACAGCTTCCAGGTTGCATTTCAGAGCCACTCTCTGAAATGGTGGGGAAGGGGAGAGGGTTCAGTTCAGTTCAGTCGCTCAGTCATGTCCAATTGTGACACCATAGACTGCAGCATGTCAGGCCTCCCTGTCCAACACCAACTCCTGGAGCTAGCCCAAACTCACATCCATCGAGTCAGTGATGCCATCCAACCATCTCATCCTCAGTCGTCCCCTTCTCCTCCTGCTTTCAATCTTTCCCAGCATCAGGATCTTTTCCAGTGAGTCAACTCTTGGCATGAGGTGGCCAAAGTATTGGAGTTTCAGCTTCAGCATCAGTCCTTCAATGAATATTCAGGACTCATTTCCTTTAGGATGGACTGGTTGGATCTCCTTGCAGTCCAAGCGACTCTGAAGAGTCTTCCCCAACACCACAGTTCAAAAGCATAAATTCTTTGATGATCAGCTTTCTTTATAGTTCAACTCTCACATCCATACGTGACTACTGTAAAAAACCATACCTTTGTNCAATGAATATTCAGGACTCATTTCCTTTAGGATGGACTGGTTGGATCTCCTTGCAGTCCAAGCGACTCTGAAGAGTCTTCCCCAACACCACAGTTCAAAAGCATAAATTCTTTGATGATCAGCTTTCTTTATAGTTCAACTCTCACATCCATACGTGACTACTGTAAAAAACCATACCTTTGTCTACAAATAATGTCTCTGCTTTTTAATATGCTGTCTAGGTTGGTCATAGCTTTTCTTCCAAGGAGCAAGCGTCTTTCATAGCTGCAGTCACCATCTGCAGTGATTTTGGAGCCCTAGAAAATAAAGTCTTTCACTATGTCCATTGTTTCCCCATCTATTTGCCATGAAGTGATGAGACTGGATGCCATGATCTTCATTTTTTGAATATTGAGTTTTAAGCCAACTTTTTCACTCTCCTCTTTCACTTTCATCAAGAGGCTCTTTAGTTCCTCTTCACTTTCTGCCATAAGGGTGGTGTCATTTGTGTATCTGAGGTTATTGACATTTCTCCCAGCATTCTCGATTCCAGCTTGTGCTTTATCCAGTCCAACATCTCTCATGATGTACTCTGCATATAAGTTAAATAAGCAGGGTGACAATATACAGCCTTGACTTACTCCTTTCCCAATTTGGAACCAGTCTGTTCTTTCATGTCCAGTTCTAACTGTTTCTTCCTGATCTGCATACAGATTTCTCAGGGGAGGGGTTAGCAGTCAGGAATTTAAAAATCAAGGATTATTATTCCAACTTTTCAAAGATCAGGTTTTAAAACTCTATGCCATGCTTCCCTGGTGGCTCATTGGTAAAGAACCCGCCTGTCAGTGCAAAGACACAGGTTCAATTTCTGGTCCAGGAAAATCCCACATGTTGCAGGGCAACTAAGCCGTGAGCCACAACTATTGAGCCTGTGCTCCAGAGCCCAGGAGCCACAACACTGAGCTCATGTACCTACAGTCTGTGCTGCACAACAAGAGAAGCCACTGCAATGAGAAGCCCGCACACCGCAACTGAAGAGTAGCCTCTGCTTGCCAAAAAAACTTGTGCAGCAATGAGGACTCGGCACAGCCAAAAATAAGTAAAATTATATAAAACTGTATTCCAATTAGTGGTATGGGGGCTGGGCCCTGTGGCCTTCAGATCCACCCTTGCCTGAGGGCTTATATAAGCCCACAGGCAAACTCCATTCCTCTCTTTTAAGACTGTGATCGATCCTTGGTTAAAGGCAGCAGTCCTTGAGAAAGGCCACACTTGGAGTAAAAGATACTAAAAGATACCCTCCATCAGCGCGGCTAGGGACTGAGCAGCACAGCCTGAAAAACACCAGAGTCCGCTGCTCAGGTTCAGCTGCAAAACCTAAGATCCTCTCTTCCAGAGGACTGTGAGAGCAGACCCTGGGGGACAGGGGCCCCAGTGCTCACCGAGGGGCCCACTCAAGGTCTCCCCACAACCTGGCACACACCATCTGTCCCCACGAACTCAGCTCCTGAGGGTTCTCTCTCCGACAAAGCTCTTCCAAGTTGGACCTGAAGCCATTTCACCGCAGCTGGAGTGAGATGCCAGATCTGGGCCAGAAGAGGGTGCCATGATGTGCCCTCAGGCACATGTCCTCAGAGATCAACAGGGTGGTCTGGTGGCCAGCTGCCAGCACCATCGCTGAGGACAGCACCCCCTCACCTCTCAGGCACACGCACACCTGTGCCCGCACACACACACAGCCTGGAAACTTCCACCTTGCCATCCTGGCTGGCACCGGGCCTGCCACTGAGCTGGTGCAGTGAGAGCGGTGAGCACATGGCAGACGGGGGTTATTTTTAAACACCCTTGCTCTGAGGCAGCAGTGACCTCAAAGTAGGTTGTCTCTTTTTCCGGCATTTCAGTTGTATTGTAAAAGCATTTATTTGTCGAAATAGAGAATGTCAAGCTGCAGAAGCACACACGTTATGCAAATAGCAGATGGCGTCTGTTCGCGGGAGCAGCTGGGACATGCCCTTGGGGTCAAGGAGTCCACAGGCTGCCCCATCTTGAGAATGACCATCCCCAGGAAACACGCTCCTCCTGAGACCCAGGGGCCCTGGGTGGACAGGGGTTCCTGAAGACAGGAAGGGAGCCCCAGGCCCTTCCAGGCAGGGAGAGTAGGTCTGCTGGTGGGATGGCACCTTCCACGACCCACCTGCAGCACCCCTGCCTAGGAAAGCTGGGGGCATTTCTCATCTTCCCCAGGCCAAAGTGAATGCACTTTCCTCTGCCCATCAAAAGACAGGAAAGTAACAGGGGGAAGGGGGGGTAGGATGAACAGGGACAGGAGCCCTGACATATATATCCCCCCACATGCAAAACAGCCGGTGGGAAGCTGCTGTAGAGCACAAGGAGCCCAGCTCAGGGCTTTGTGATGGCCTGGAGGGGTGGGGCAGGGGTGGGATGGTTCATGAGGGAGGGACACAGCTGACTCATTGCTGTACAGCAGAAAGGAACACAACAGTGTAAAGCAACTATTTTGCTAAGTCGCTTCAGTCGTGCCCGACTCTGTGCGACCCCATAGACGGCAGCCCACCAGGCTCCCCTGTCCCTGGGATTCTCCAGGCAAGAACATTGGAGTGGGTTGCCATTTCCTTCTCCAATGTGTGAAAGTGAAAAGGGAAAGTGAAGCCGCTCAGTCGTGTCCGACTCCTAGCGACCCCATGGACTGCAGTCTACCAGGTTCCTCTGTTCATGGGATTTTCCAGGCAAGAGTACTGGAGTGGGGTGCCATTGCCTATACTCCAATTTTAAAATTAGTTAACTAATTTTTTTTAAAGACAGGAAAGAGGAAAAGGACTAAACTTCCACTCGGGGAGCCAAGAAATACGATGGACACCTGAAGGTTTGCGTGGGTCCTCAGGAATTGGGTCTCTGAATAGGAATAATAATATAGCAGCATACTAATATACTATACTGTTATATTTTTAACATATTAACACGAGGATGGTAATATATAAAATAAAAGAATGATATCTTAATAGAATATTTAATACTGTTATTAATAGATTATCATCGCTTCAATGGACCGTTCTGAAAAATTGATTAGATCCTTACATACATCGACGCTATGGGATACGAGGAGTCCAAGACCCTCAGGGGCTTACAGGTTAGGAGAGAAAGGTACACAAGCAGAGGCTATCACTAAAATACAGCAGAGGAGCCACGGGGGAGAGCAGGACAGAGGAGAGTGCTCGGCAAGCCCAGGTGGAGGCACCGGCAAGCCACGGAGAAGGTTCCCAGGCTGTTGCTGGTTGGCGGCCCCGGGTCATTGACAGGGTTAGAGGTCACGTAAACACAGAGGTCTGGAACATGGACAGTCCTCTGAAAAATAGCCCCGTGGATGTTCTGTTCTGAGCCTGGGCGTGCCTGATGAAGCTCCCCTGGAGGACTCAGCTCGGTTCTCCCGGAGGCAAAGACCCCCACCCCCTGGCGTGTGCCCCCCACATGGCACACACTGCAGCCTCCTCACCTCTTCATGGCTCTCTGTCTCCCACTGGACCAGGGGCCCCAGACATTGTGCCTGTCACCCCTGCGTCCCTGGTGCTGGGCAGTCACCAGCGGGTCATCAATACACGTGTCTGCAGTAAATGAGTGAGCGATGAACAGCAGTGGAGGATGTTCACTAAGGAAGCCTGAGTTCCCCAGACGGGGCACAGCCAGCACCTGGGTCAGCGCCCACCCGCAGCACCCCAACCCTGGCTTTCAGACCCAGTGCCAAGCAAGAGCTTTTGCTTCCAGCGGCAATGTAAGGAGCTCAGGGAGATGAGCAATTTCTTAAGGTGGTGGTTAGCGCTCTCCTCTGAAGCAGGAAACCCACACGCCTAAAAAGCTCACTGGCCTCATTTTACACCAGGAAACCTTGAACAGAGAGACCAAAGCCTTCACCTCAAGACAGACTTAAACTCAGTCTCTGCCATTCATCCCTGGGCTACCCACAAGCTTTCTTGCTGTTTAATTTTTTTTTTTTCCAGTTTCTCTGAGGAAGGAGTGACTATACCCAGGTGATGTTTGTGAACTTTTGTGATACAAAATCGCAGCCTCATCTCAGTTCTTCAGAGCTCTGCTGCTGCTGCTGCTAAGTCGCTTCAGTCGTGTCCAACTCTATGCGACCCCATAGACGGCAGCCCACCAGGCTCCCCTGTCCCTGGGATTCTCCAGGCAAAAATATTGGATTGGGTTGCCTTTTCCTTCTCCAATACATGAAAGTGAAAAGTGAAAGTGAAGTCGCTCAGTCATGTCCGACTCTTAGTGACTCCATAGACTGCAGCCTACCAGGCTTCTCCGGCCATGGAATTTTCCAGACAAGAGCACTGGAGTGGGGTGCCATTGCCTTCTCTGCATTGGAATAAAAAGCCACACAAGGATGACCATGCTGGTGAGATGAGACGAGGAAAACCCTGGCATCTCAAAGGAGTGTACAACAGTGACCTGCTGCCACCCCCACTTGCTTCTCAGCAAGTGAAGCTTGCTTCTTTCCCATCATCAGATTTCCTGCTAAGCCAGACATCCAGGGCTTGCTTTAGGGAACCACAAACTTAAGGAGATAATAAAAGCTGCTATGAAAACCCACTATTTATCCACAGAAGAGCAGTATCTCCCTTTTACTCTAGAGGAATTTTAATTGAGTCAGGAATCTGGCAGAGACTGTCAGTCTCCAAAGCATGAACCTGAAGGGTCCTGGAAATGAGCCTTTTCTTTCCTTACAGAGATTTATTAAATAAACTCTGATTCCAGCAATTTAATTCACTCGTCTCTTATTATTTGATGACTTCTTGAGCATTATACTATAGATACAGCAAACCCACCTGATACAAAGAGCCAACTGACTGAAAAAGACCTTGATGCTGGGAAAGACTGAGGGCAGGAGGAGAAGGGGGCAACAGAGGACCAGATGGTTGGATGGCATCACTGACTCAATGGACATGAGTTTGAGCAAGCTCCGGGAGATAGTGAAGGACAGGGAAGCCTGGTGTGCTGCAGTCCACGGGGTTGCAAAGAGTCAGACATGACTGAAAGACTGGACAACAACAAAACTAGATCATGAATATAGAAATGTATGTGAAATGTACACTCGTTCACCCCCATAAAGAAGAGTCAATAAAGCATTTTTATTATACATATCTCTACAGACGACTGCATGCTTTCCTTTCAGAGGTGGAACTTGAATGATTCTCTGAGGATATGAATGATTCTCCTGTATGGATTGCAATGAGCATGTTTTTACTCCTGGAAAACTGAGAAAAGCCTTTTAACACCCATTACTTCATGCCATTGGGACCCTCAAGATGAAGGCAAAGAAGGACTTAAAGACCATTTCCTCCCCATTCTTCACTTTATTGCTGTGCACTTGCTATCACACAAATAAGTTGTACATAAATATTTTTCCTCTGTTTTGTTAATATTTATACCCATCATTCCTGTTTCCTGACATGATTCTTTGAGCAGCCGATGTTCAGTAACAGGGGTACTATGAAGGAATCATGATAGACGGAGCCTACCATTCTGAGTCCTGGAGCCAGCGTTCAAATCCCAGCACTGGCCTTCCTGGCCGTGCACCACTCAGAGCCCCTCTCTGCTCTGTGAGAAGTGGAGGTGATGCTTTCCCTGCAGATCTGTCCTTGGGCACGGATACACCATTGGGCACGCAGTGGGGCCAGTACATAGTGACAGTTGCTTATCCTCATGACTATTCCTCCCTCTCTGGGCCGTTCACCTTTAACCACCTCTGTGATTTCACACTAAGCATAATGCTGGCTGTCAGGGGTTCTATGTGAGCTTCCTCACTCCTCCTCACCTCCAGATTTCACGCTAATTGAGAAGCAGACGCAGATCCCAGAGGAAATTAATACACAATATTCACTTAATTGCTCTCATGGTCACACTGGAGAACGCAGTGTACACTGGGTGCTGAGGTGGGTTTTCCTTCTGTCCAGCCTCTCCCTCTCAGTCCAGACCCTGAGACTGATGTGCTGAGAGAGTGGGGTCAGCATTTCCTCCCCCAGCCGTGGAGAACCTGCAACTCTCCTCTGATCCCAAGGGGCAGGAAAAACTAAGACTCAGACAGCCAAGCCATGGTTACATTCAACACAAAGAAGGCTGAGCGCTGAAGAATTGATGCTTTTGAACCATGATGCTGGAGAAGACTCTTGAGAGTCCCTTGGACAGCACGGAGATCCAACCAGTCCACCCTAAAGGAAATTAACCCTGAATATTCATTGGAGATACTGCAGCTGGAGCTCCAACACTTTGGCCATCTGATGTGAAGCGCTGACTCATTGGAAAAGACCCTGATGTTGGGAAAGATTGAGGGTAGGAGGAGAAGAGGGCAACAGAGCATGGGATGGTTGGATGGCATCATCGACACAATGGACATGAGTCTGAGCAAACTCTGGGAGATGGTGAAGGACAGGGAAGCCTGGTGTGCTGCAGTCCATGGGGTTGCAAAGAGTCGGACAAGACTGAGCGACTGAATAGCAACATCTAATCGTTTAGAAACAGAGATCAAAGAATGTCATAGTTTCACCACTCTCTCCTGGGGGAGGGAGAGTAGGGAGGGGAAAGGAAGCAAACAAAAGACGTTCCTTAGTTCTTCCCCAGTGAGGCAAGGAGCACTGGGAACACACTCGTGTTGTGGTCCAAGGAGGAGAAGAAAGAATGATTGGAACAAAAACATATTTGAAGAAATTCTGGCCACTGTCTTAGTCTTTCCTGAAGGAACGTGTTATCACAAAGCCCTTCTGCGTGACCACCAGACCCTTTCCAGCTCCAGAGTGGATGATTACACTCCTGACACCTAGGATGTCTGTGTCTGGCTCCCCTGTAGGTGTGACTCCCAGCACCCTGGTCCAGGCTTTGCTGCCATCTCAAGAGATCTTATGGGGTGCTGGGTGTCCTGAAGGCCACTGGTAACAACTGGCTGGCTCTGGTGCCCAGAAGCCAGAGGTTCCCAGTGATGGCCCCACTCACAGCCCCTGATGAGGAAAGGTGCGTGGCACTCCCATTCCACCCTTTGTGTGCCCACTGGGGTGACTGGTTTCCTTCTGGTAATCGATGGTCCGGGCACATCTTTCTCAGGGCAGCTGGGCACACCTAAGGCTTATCGTCAGTGAGCAACGGGCCCCAGGATGCAGGAAGCTTCAGTTTGAAGCACATTTTTTTTTTTCTCTTATTTTGAGTAGTTCTGTGCTTTTCCAGCAAAAGCATGTCATCTGGCTCGGGACAAAATCCAATCTTCAGCCAGTCTGCTTTCTCCTTTAAGCAAGTTGTTCTCGGTTCCCTCCAGATGGATAATTTATTACTGTGTCTTGCAGGCCCCTGCTCTTAATTGCCAGTTTATTCCCCCTTAAGTATCAGGGGCTCTCTGGCCTGGCTGTGTGTGGGTGCTGGATCACAGAGTCCAGAGAAAGGCCACTACTGAGGTTGGCTTCTCCAATGATGACAGCTCCATCCACAGCAGCAAAAGCCCATTAAATAAGCCCATCCGTATTGCCCTTCTGTCATGGATCTTTATTGCACAAAGAAAATTCAGGGAGAAGCGGTCCAGAGCTCACCCATCATCAGGCTTTGGTGGCTGAGCCTGTGTTTACCTCGCAGTCGAGCACATGGACCAGATCACTCACGTTTACCTATTCAGATGGAAGAATAAAGTCAGATGAGGGATAAAGACTTATCTCCAAGTGATATAATCTGTTAAAGATGTTGTTTCTATCTCCCATCTTTGGCAGGCCGCCCACAACTGTGTGATCAGCTTCCATAATTCATTCGCTTATTCGATTCCTCCTAATACAAGGTCCCAAAATAGACTGTCTTTTTGTCTTGACTGTGGTGTATTTTTACTAAATGGAACCAGGGGAGCGTCTCAGTGCCTTGGAGAATTATTAACGGGAGGACAGGCCTGTTGACAGGCTTCGCTGGTGGCTCAGACAGTAAAGAATCTGCCTGCAATGCAGGAGACCCCAGTTGGAGAGATCGGGCTCGACAAACCCTGCCTGGAGAAGCAGCAGAAAGGGACTTCTGAATTCTGAAAGAAAGAGGGATTCAAGTCTCCATTCAGTCACAAGACACAAGCTGCTGATTATTGAGGCTCAGATCCAGGGGGGGGGAGCTGATAAAAAATTATTGTAAAATACCAAGTTTCAATGTAGTTCTGAAACAAAGAAATCATGGAACAAATCTACGACTTTCTTTGAATTTATAAGAAATGCAGAAAATTTGTCTCTCACCATCTCTCAGAATTCAGTTTTCCTTAAAGGTTTAATACACATATCAGTCTGCTGGGCACAGTGATCACAGGATGGTTTTTCACTCTTGCCTGGAAAATCCCATGGATGGAGGAGCCTGGTGGGCTGCAGTCCATGGGGTCACTAAGAGTCGGACACGATTGAGCGACTTCACTTTCACTTTTCACTTTCACGCATTGGAGAAGGAAATGGCAACCCACTCCAGTGTTCTTGCCTGGAGAATCCCAGGGACAGGGGAGCCTGGTGGGCTGCCGTCTATGGGGTTGCAGAGAGTTGGACACTACTAAAGCGATTTAGCAGCAGGATTAAACACCAGCCACAAGAGGCTCTGTCCTTGGTGCTTACCCAGCCTGGATGAATTTGGGCTGGTTCCTGAGAAACACAGTGGGTTATGTCAAGACCCTGGGTGGGGACCATCCGGGGCCTGGGCACTGGTCCCCACTTGGCCTTTTACTTGTGTGAACTTGGATGCATCACTGAGTGTCTCTAAGGCCTCATCACTCCCATCTGCAGTGGGCAGAATACTCCCTCAGGGGAGATAGGACTGAATGAGGCAACACTTGATGAGGAAAGCAAGGCACCCACAATCACGGCACACTGGGATTCCTCTGTGGTTACTACTGCTTCCATTTGGGGCACTTGTCTCTGAAGATTCAGGGTTTTCTACATGATTCTTGAGCTTGCTTATCCTTTCACAAGTGATGATTTGACAGTATGTTTGGCGATTTTTTCTAAAAGGAATTAAGACAGGAGGGGAAAGGAGCCAGAAAGGGAAGACCTGTGGCCCCAGATACTAGAAAGTCATATTTTCTGAGTTCATATTCTCGTTCAGAAAACTAAGATCCTGGCATCCATTCCCATCACTTCATGGCAAATAGATGGCGAAACAATGGAAACAGTGACAGACTTTAGGGGGGGGCTTCAAAATCACTGAAGATGGTGACTGCAGCCATGAAATTGAAAGTTGCTTGCTCCTTGGAAGAAAAGCTATGACCAACCTAGACAGCATATTAAAAAGCACAGACATTACTTTGGCAACAAAGGTCTATCTAGTCAAAGTTATGGTTTCTCAGTAGTCATGTATGGATGTGAGAGTTGGACTATAAAGAAAGCTGAGCACAGAAGAATTGATGCTTTTGAACTGTGGTGTTGGAGAAGACTCTTGAGAGTCCCTTGGACTGCAAGGAGATCCAACCAGTGCATCCTAAAGGAAATGAGTCCTGAATATTCATTGGAAGGACTGATGCTGAAACTGAAACTCCAATACTTTGGCCACCTGATGCGAAGAATTGACTCATTGGAAAAGACCCTGATGCTGGGAAAAATTGAGGGCAGGAGGAGAAGGGAATGACAGAGGATGAGATGGTTGGATGGCATTACCAACTCGATGGATGTGAGTTTGAGCAAGCTCCAGGAGTTAGTGAAGAACAGGGAAGCCTGGTATGCTGCAGTCTATGGGGTCACAAAGAGTCGGACACGACTGAGTGACTGAACTGACTGATTCTTGTTCCACCCCTTGTTGGCTGTGTGACTTTAGGCAAGATACTGAACTGTTCTGGGCTGTTTTTCAACCTATACAATCATGATTCTAATGTTACATACTTAATAAGGTGATGGACAGGGAGGTCTGGTGTGCTGCAGTTCATGGGGTCACAAAGAGTCGGACATGACTGAGCGACTGAACTGAATTGAACTGGACTGAGATTTAAATGGAATGGTGTATATAAAACTCTCAGCACAGTGTCTGACTTTTACAGTAAGATCTCCCAATCTATGCATATCTATGGCCTTAATAAATATTTGATGAATAGGTGAATTCATAAACTAGTAAATAGAGACTTCCCTGGCTGTCCAGTGGTTTAAGACCCTTCACTTCCACTGCAGGGGGCACAAGTTCAATCTATGGTCAGGGAACTAAGATCCTGCATGCTCCATGGCGCAGCCAAAAAATAATAACTAAATGAAATAATAAATAAAAAACCAAAATGGAGAAAATTAAAGACTGAATTCCTGAGACTTCCCTGGTGGTCCAGTGGTTAGAAGTCTGCCTTTCTGTGCAGGGGACGCAGGTCTGATCCCTGGTCATGGAACTAAGATCCCACACCTGTGGGGGCTATTGAGCCCATGCACCACAACTAGAGAAAAGCTCTGGCACCGAGAGGAAAGATCCCACATGCTGCAGCTAAGAGCCGATGCAGCCAAAAATAAATAAGCATTTTTAAAAAGAGTTATTAAAAAAAAAAAAAAAGGAATGGAGTCCTTCCAAAAGTCTTCTCTGAATCCCAATAATGCAGATTTACAGGACAAGGATGTACTGACCTGGCCTCCAACGGCCTCTCAAGCCCTGTTGGCGGCCCTCCACCCTGTCTCCCCTCCCCCAGGTCTCCCCTCCACCCTGTCTCCCCTCCCCCAGGTCTCCCTCCCTCCCCCAGGTCTCCCTTCCCTCAAGTCTCTCCCCTCCCTCAGGTCTCCTCTCCCTCAAGTCTCTCCCTTCCCCTAGGTCTCCCCTCCTCCAGGTCTCCCTCCCTCCGGCAGGTCTCCCCTCTCCCAAGTCTCCCCTCCACCCTGTCTCCCCTCCCCCA
>SJYA01001832.1:1481161-1577234 GCA_006410615.1 Neotragus moschatus
TATCTCCCCTCCCCCACCCCATCCAGCCTCACGGGACACACAGGCAGTTCTCTCAATGCACCGAGGCTCTGTGACGTCCGCCCACAGCACTGCTCTCCCTTTTCTCACCGACTACATCCTAATTCTTCAAGGCTCCATCCAGATGCCACTTCATCTGCAAATACTTCCTGAATCTTGCTGAGTCTAAGTGAATTATGCTTTAACACAGGCTAGCAGGATTTTAGCGACATCGTTACTGATGTTTGTTTCACCAGCTTCGACATCTCCCTGTCAACCCCTGTTTCTCGGCAGTCTTGTGGGCCAGCGTCCTAGCTGTCCCAGATATCACATGAGCAGCAGTGCCCCCTGCCCACCCCCAGCACCAGGAGAGGCATGCCCACTCCTCCCAGGCCGTGGTTTCCTTCTGGGATCGATGCCCGTGAAGCATGGAGCACTTTCTTGTGGACAGGATGAAGAGGTTGGGGTGGTTGGCTGAGATTCCTCCAGCCTGCAGGCTCAGTGACCCTTACAAATGAGCGGTGGACATCGGACACAGTTCCATACCACAATCTTTAGCCTTCAAATACACCACAAGAGACAATAAACCCTCAAGAGATGCTTGACTGTTCCCCTGGGATGTCCTGGCCAGGGAACCACAGCAGTTTCCAGGTTTATAAAGGTCTCTGGGACTTCCTGGTATGGCCTTCTCTCCCAGGTTCAGAGTCAGCTTTGATAGGATCGTGGGCCCGAAAGGAAACTGTTTGCCCTAGAAGAGAGGCTGGGAAAGACAGCAGGCAGGTGACAGCCCGTGAGCACTGAGCTGTCTGCAGCGAGCACATTTAGCGAACATGGTGGGTTACAAGAGTCACCCTTTGTTCAGCAAAAAATGCATTCCATCTCCCAGCATCGTCCCCCACCTCCACACTACTCAAAAACTGTACCGGGGAATGATCAGTTTTTAACGTCTTTTTGTAGAGAAAGAGCGCATGATTACGGTTCAGTTCTTTTCACCCTGCAATTCTTTGTGGAATAAAATGCCATTCTATTATGCTGTGATAGTGGTTATGATTACACGGGGCCCTGAGAAGGAGACTGAGCTACAGACTGAAAGGCAATCTCACCATTTTTAGAGGTTCCATTATTCCAGGACCAAGTGCCGTTCTTTCTACTTAACATTCTATGGCCGTTGCTTCAGACTAATTATAATTCATCCGATTACCTAGTTCTAACGGTCTAATTTTATCATTGTGTAATTAAGCTTCTTCTGGCAGCATGCTATTTAGCCATAAAAGGAAAATATTTCTTTTCCCATTTTCAAAATTAGTTGAGCGAGACAAAGGAAGGGAGCCATATCCACCTAATTCTACACTTCTTCTGGGCAATGGTTTTTCTCATTGACCTAAAGAACTAAAAGGTAAGTCCTAGAGAAAGCTTCTCAGGTATAAGATGTTTGGAGCATTTCTCCTAGAAAGACGGCAGTAAATCAGCCAATATTATTTGAACACTTTAATCATGCTGTTGTTGCTGTTTAATCACAGCCATGTCCAACTCTTTACGACCCCATGGACTGTAGCCCTCCAGGTTCTTCTGTCCATGGGATTTCTCAGGCAAGAAAACTGGAGTGGGTTGCCATTTCCTTCTCCAGGAGGTCTTCCCGACCCAGGGATTGAACCTGCGTCTTCTGCTTGGCAGGTGGAATCTTTGCCATTGCACAAACTGGGAAGCCCACTTTAGTCATGCAGCTAAAGACCCAAAAGGAGGATTGAACAAGATTTTTTTCTTTCTTTCTTTCTTTTAACATTCTTTTTTTTTTAATTTTTAATTTTTTCTTTTTTTTTTTCCATCTCAGGTGTACATGAGTTGAACAAGATTTCTTTAGCAGTTTGTCCTACAATGGATAATACTGCATATCTGAGAAACTGAGGCTGCTCATGGCTTATACAGTACACAATATCCTGTGACTGAATCGTGGGTGGAAGGTTCCCACAGGCGGCTATCAGGTGCCAAAGTACTGGACTGGATCTTCAGCTTCAGCATCAGTCCTTCCAATGAATACTCAGGACTCATTTCCTTTAGGATGGACTGGTTTGATCTCCTTGCTGTCCAAGAGGCTCTCAAGAGTCTTCTCCAACACCATAGTTCAAAAGCATCAATTCTTCAGCACTCAGCCTTCTTTATGTTGCAACTTTCACATCCGTATATGACTACTGGAAAAACCATAGCTTTGACTAGACAGACTTTTGTCAGCAAAGTATATCTCTGCTTTTTAATATGCTGTCTAGGTTGGTCATAGCTTTTCTTCCAAAGAGCAAATGTCTTTCAATTTCACGGCTGCAGGCACCATCTGCAGTGATTTTGAAGCCCAAGAAAATAAAGTCTGCTCACTGTTTCCACTGGGAGCCTGGGAGTGGCCCAATTTCACCTTGAAAGCCAAGTCTCTTCGGAACAGACCTTTTATGGAAAGTCTTGGTTTACAGAAATCCTTATCTACCAGGAGGATTCTCTGGATGAAATGTGCTTTCAGTGAGAGAGGGTGGAGTTATTTAGAACTCGGCTTTTAGCAGGCAGTGGTTATCACTTTAGTGGGCTTAGGCATGGACCCAAGCACTTGGCCACTGTACTCCATGATCTCCGAGTAGAAAATAAAAGCAGGGTCTGCCTGTCTTTCTCTTAAACATTTTGCTCTGACATTCCAAGAAGTGTTTTAGAACAGCAGAAATGATCTTCTTTTCCCAGCGTGACAAGAATGACCTACAGCTCATTTTCTTTTACACTGTCCTTATGAGCTATGCCCTGGGCACTGCCAGCCAGCTTACTCCAGACTTTAAGTCACATCATTGCAATGAACTACCTGAGGCCTGGAGACACAGGGCCCCCTTCCACCCTTGGGTTATTCCTTTCGATGAAAAGGGACTTGGGAGGTGGCTTCCTTGGCTCTAGGACAAGGTAAACTAAATTCTCTGCCCACTTTGCATCCTGCCAGCCTAGAGCTGACTCATTGGAAAAGACTCTGATCCTGGGAAAGATCGACGGCAGGAGAAGAAGGGGACAACAGAGGATGAGATGGTTGGACGGCATCACTGACTCAATGGACATGAGCTTGAGCAACCTCCAGGAGATAATGGGGGACAAGGAAGCCTGGCATGCTGCAGGCCACGGGGTCACAAAGAGTCGGACATGACTGAGCAACCGAACAACAACAACAAGCCTAGGGAAGCCATTGAGGTGATCATCAGGGTGGCAGATCAGAGCTGGGGAAGTGCTGTTATCAAAAGGGAACATGTGGGCTGTTTTATCCTTTGCTTGTATTTAAACATTTCCATAACCAGGAAGAAAATGTCATTGAGACCTAGCTCCTTTCTCTGGGCTTTGTGGAATGAGCCACAAGTGACCCACAGAAGCCGTTCTGTGCCAGAGCTTTGGAGATGTGGAAGCATGACAATAACCATGTTTAATAACAGCCTTAGCACTAGACCTCAGGGGATTCCCAGCAGCCTTGGTCACTCTGGTTCTCTTTTTCCTTGCCCTGTATGGTCTTCAGTTACTTCTGAACGCAGAGAGACTTTTAGCTGAAAAATTTGGAGCTCTTGTTTCAAACCTGCCACAAGAAACGTCCCCCACCCCCAGCTTAGAGCCTGCGTATGTGGGGCAGCGTCTGCAGATGGAAGGGCTGCGCCTCAGCTCGTGTGATGCCGCCTGATGATTATTGTTTTCTCTCTTAATTGCTAGCAGTAATCTAGCTCTAATGTGCTCACTAATAAGCACAGCTGAGAAGCACAGCTTAGAAATTTCATGGACTCCCCAGGTGGCTCAGTGGTAAAGAACCCACCTGCCAAAGCAGGAGACGAAAGAGACGCAGGCTTGATCCCTGGGTCAGGCAGATCCTTGGAGGAGAGCATGACAACCCACTCCAACATTCCTGCCTGGGAAATCTCATGGACAGAGGAGCCTGGAGGGCTACAGTCCATGGGGTCATTAAGAGCTGGACGTGCCTGAAGTAACTGACCCTTTGTTTATAAAAGAGGAAACTAAGGCTCAGAAAGACACAGTGCCATTTGCTGGGATTACACAATCACAAAATGGGGCCAGAAGCCAGGCCTTTCCAGCTCCACATCTGCGAAGCTTCGCACTATGGAACCTTCATCCTTAAGGATGGATTTGCAAGTCCTGCTCTTGAACTGAGCTCTCACATCTACTGCAGTAATTTAATTATAACAGTGAAAATCTGGAAGCAATCGAGATGACCAACGTGAAGAAAATTATAAAATGAATGGTGACATACTTAATAAATATTATCTAAATATTATACAATTATAATTATATGTTGCATATTATAATTATATGTTATGTAAACATTACAAACGATTTTTGGAAATTATCTAACGATCTCGTAGAAAACTTGCAGCATAATGTTGAATGAAAAAATATCAAGCTACAAAACTGAACACATACAATGTGGCAGGAATTTTGTTTCATATATACAGTAAAAGAGTAGAATACATCCAAGAGGGATTTTCTGAGATGGTAGGATTATGAGCTATGTTTGCTCTCTTTCTGAAACCTTTCCATGATTTAGGATTTTCCACAATTTGCATGTCTTAATTAAGTGTATAATTAGAACAAATTTGTGGTTCTTTTAAGAGAAAAGATATCATCAAGCCTCAGCCACTTGAAAGAGATTTTTCTCAAACTGGGAGATGGCGATTACAGAGGATTATGAAGAAATTCCTAGAAGTGAGCTAGCTATTTGCACAATTGTTGTTGAATTATTAAATGGCAAAACCTGAGCCAAAATGAAGAAGACACGTCAGCACGTGGCGCTCTTACATTTCCTCCCGTCCCATCTTTCCACAAGCAATAGCTGCTGAGGGCTCAGAAGGGCTGCTGTGAGCCTGAGCAGCTGTGTGTGTTGGTGGCTGCAGTGAAGTAGAGTGTGGCTTCTCTCCATGTGGTGTGAGCGTGTGTGTGTAAGTGATGTGAACCAGGCTACGCTGACAGCCAGGAGATCTGCAACCCTCTACCCTTAAATTTCACTTCCCAGAAATAAAATTCAACCCACCTCATCTTTACTGTATATAAAATAGAAGTTATTTGTTGACATCCAGTGCTTCAGAGGATATAACCACAAGATAGGAAATAATACCATTAATTTGAAATTCAATTGGCAGTAAGATTCAAGTGCTGTAGACAGCTTAGCCTTTGATCCAGTAATCTTATCTCTGGGACTTTACATGAAAGAAAAAATGGCTATACGCCTGGAGATATTCATCCTCAGGTTATTTCAACCAGTATAAAACTGGGAGCAACAAAGAGTTCCCTCCAAAAAAGGATTTTTAATAAAACTAGAGCACATTTAGAATGATATTATGGAGAAAATCATTACGAAGACACGCTTGTGGTATAATACTTTAAAATCAGAACATTAAACCTATATATCATTTTGTCTTTATGAATATAATTATATAAGATAAATGCAGAAAAAACTGCGAGCTGTTTGTTAGAATGGTGGGATTGTGGATTACTTTCCCTAAGGTAAATGATGACAGTGGCCCCACTGGTTTTCCTGGGGAGTGCCTCCTGCTGGGCTTGGTGGTTTCTAATCGCCAAACACAGCATCTGTAACTCGCAGCCCTGGAAAGCGCCTCTCTGGAGTCATGTTACCGGAGTTCACAAGCCTGGTTCTCCCACCTTCTGGCTGTGAGAACTTGGTGGTTTACTTGCACTGCTGTTTTCTCATCTGTAAAACGGAAGACCCTGAAAGGAAGTGAGCTTTGGAAAACATTTTTTAAAATATTTATTTATTTGGCTGCACCAGGTCTTAGTTACGGCACACGGGATCTTTCAGTTATGGCTTGTGAGAACCAAGTTCCCTGACCAGGGATCAAACCCCCAGGACCCTGGTCACTGGATGACCAGGGAAGTCCCTGGAAAAGCATTTTTAATGGTTCACATCTCCCAGGGTGAACTGACTGGTAAAGTTTTCACTGCAGACCTTCATGGAGAAACACACTGCACTCAAAACTGTGAGAGAGGCTGAAATCAAAGGTGCAGGCAAAGCTGCAAGTCGGGGTGAAATCCTAGTCGACACATTACAGAAGCAGGTCCAAGGCTTCACCTACTCCAGGAAAAGGACTAGACCTTCCCAGAGAGCAGCAGAATGGACAAATTCTCAGAGAGGGCAAGGAGGTAGCCCTGGAGTGAGGGCCTAACACTGATTTTTTTCACCTGTACCTCCCTCCATCTATCTGGCGGCTTCCCAGGTGGCACTAATGGTAAGGAATCTGCCTGCCAATGCAACAGATGCAAGAGATATGGGTTGGATCCCTGGGTTGGGAAGATCCCTGGAGAAGGAAATGACAAGCCACTCTCTAGTCTTGCCTGGAGAATCCCATGGACAGAGGAGCCTGGTGGGCTACAGTCCATGAGGCTGCAAAGAGTTGGACATGACTAAGCATGCATCTATCTGTCTATAAACCTACCTATCCATCTATATCCATGTATTTTAAGCTTTTGGAAATTTTCAAACCTATCCTAAGGAGGAAAAATGATATAGCGAGGTATTCATCACCCAACTACAAGAAAATGAATGTTTTACCTAGTACTCACCTATACCCCTTCCCTGGATGATGCTGAAATAATAATTTTATCCATATATCTGTAGGTACTTTGGGATATATCTATAAAAGATAGACTCTTTTATTTAGAATAATCACAATGTGATCATCATACCTCAAAAGTTAGCAGTAGTTCTTAAGGGTGCTATGTGAGGACACCCCATAGGGAGGTGAGTAGGAGATGAGATGCATTTAAAGATTTGGGGGGCAACCAGGAGCCCCGGCCCATTCGTGTGACATCACCCCTTTCCCCAACACTGCAGACAGGGCAGCCTGAGAACCACCCGAGTTGCCATCCACCTGGTAGGAGGCTCACAGGTTTGGCACAGGACTTTCTACTCCAAGTTCTGCAAGGGGCTTCCGTGGTGGCTCAGCTGAAAAAGAATCTGCCTCCAATGCAGGAGACCCTGGTTTGATTCCTGGGTCAGGAAGACCCCTTGGAGGAGGGCATGGCAACCCACTCCAGTGTTCTTGCCTGAACAATCCCCATGGACAGAAGAGCCGGGTGGGTTATAGTCCATGGGGTTGCAGAGAGTCGGACATGACTGATCAACTAAGCACAGCACAGGTCCTGTGAGACCAAAGTGAGGGCTGGAACTCTGGATGAATCTTCATGTAACCCCAAAACCCCATATAGCCTAAGAGGATGCTAGAGGGAGATGGTTTTCAAGCAGGGTTCCCAGGGCCCCGGGATCACTGAAGAGGGAGGAAGGAGAGAGGCTTTGTTCCTCACAACCATGAGTTCACATCACTTCCACCTACGGAGCTTCTAGAACAGGATCCTGGGGGGAGCCTTTCTACGGCCAAACCAAGCTTCGGCTGGAGAGTTTCCTCTGCTGGTCAGGGAAGTGCCAAGATACCTGTAGGTGGGAGCCAAGACCCCAGCTCCATGGCCCTCAGGCCAGCCTCCAACTCTCGTGCATCACCTACAAAGTGAGGGCAACACTGGTTTTTGCACAGATGAGGTGAAATTAGGTGTGAAACACCATCTAGCACATACTGGGCATTTAATACATTTTAATTGACATCATCTAAATATATCTGCCAAATTACGAACTGCTGTATTGAGAAGCTTATAAGATATTACTTTTCAGGAAATTTGGAAAAACATTATATTTCTGCATCTTGGTACATGTTATTAGTAATTTACATAACTTGCTGAGAGGCTCTCCCGATGACTAGTTCTAAGCCTGTGAAGTAAGCTAACCTCTGGTGAGCATATTCCAGGCCAGTGAACATGGTTTCTGCACGGCCTGGGGCAGTAACATTCTTCTAATTTTTGGTTGCACCCTGGGAAACATGGGAGCCTAGATCCCCAATCAGAGATTGAACCTGCACCTTCTGCATTGGAAGGCAGAGTCTTAACCACTGGACCACCAGGGAAGTCCCGATAGCAACGTTCTTTAGCAAAGGACGGACACCTAAGGAATTGTCTCCTGATCGTGACATAGCCGGAGATAAGGGAAACGAGGGGCAAGCATCCTGAATCCTGGCAACATTGGCGGTCCCAAGGATGCTATTCTTCCCCAATATGCATCTACTTTTATTGCTTTATCTTGAGATGAGACTTGAAAGTGTCTCATCTCGACATCTTGAAAGTCACATTTTGAAGTGTGACTCATAATGACTCCATCTACAGAAAATCAGGGCTCAGAGCTTTAGTCTCTCAGGGACAACGTTCTGGGACATTATTTGCTGTGATTCACTGCTGCACATCAAAGGGAAAAAGATGGGCCCCTTTTATGTGGGAGTGGGGGTAGGAGGGCGATGAGCAGGAAGAGAAGGAATGGGGTTGCCGTGAGGACAGCACCTCGAAGTCCTGGAAGGAGAGTGTGGCCTCTGCTGAAACACAACTGGTAACCTGAAAACACAAGCAGGAATCTTTGATATTTCCAAGTTTCTCTCCCCTTCTAGCTCCCCGCCACCCTGCAGAGGGATGGGATTTTCTGGATCCTTCCTGCCCTGCAAGAAGGCCATTCTCCACTTCCTTTGGATAATGGGCTGTGACTTTTGCCTGATGAAATAGCCACTGCTTCCCCAGATGACCAGAACAAAATCTGGCTCTTGGCACAAAAATCGACGCTCCCCATCTCCTCACCCACCGTGACAAAAACAGGAACGAAGTGTTTGCCTGGCACTTGTCAGCCCAGAATTCTGACTGAGTGGATTTCTCTAATCCTTTGTTGTCATGGAGATGGGCAGGGGTGGGCGCAGCTGAAGCCTTGGAGATGGGCAGTTGGTTTGAACTGATGGTTTCTTCCCTTCCCCTGACATTAAAATGCAGGCTGGGGAGAGCTCCCCTCCACACACACCACACTCCCAGGCCCGCTTGGCCATGCTGAGGCCAGACCACCGTACTCTCCAGGCTGAACAGACCCATCCTACACGGTCCTAAATCCTTCCTCGTCTTTCTCTTAACACTGATTCTCATTTCCTCAAACATAGTCCACTGCAACTGGCTGATTTAATAAAGGTTTTTGAGGTGGGGTCCCAGTCACCTGAGAGCTGTCTATCCCTCACATCAGCTCCCTAGTTCTTTTTAATCTTTTCTCAAACAAGGGCCAAAAAGAGAATTCCAAGTCCTGCACAGAATGTTCTCTTTGGAGAACTGAAATAGTCAAGAAATTCATTCCTGGGAAAAATATTTGCAAATGATGAAACAAGCAAGGGCTTAATTTCCAAACTATACAAACAGCTCATACAATTCAACACCAAACAAACAAACAAACAAACACCCAATTGAAAAATGGGCAGAAGACCTTATTTCTCCAAATAAGACATACAGATGACCAGTAGGCACGTTGAAAAAAATGCTCAACATCACTAATCATCAGAGAAATGCGACTCAAAACTACAATGAGGTACCACTCCACATCAGTCAGAATGGCCATCGTTAAAAAGTCTATACCATGAGGAGGAGACGTGGCATGAAACAGAGAAAAACTTGTCTAGAAAAAACAAACACTGGAGAGGGTGTGGAGAAAAGGGAACCCTCTGCACTTTTGGTGGGACTGTACACTGCTACAGCCACTATGGAGAGCACTATGGAGGTTCCTCAGAAAACTAAAATTAGAATTACCACATGATCTAGCAATCCCATTCCTGGGCATATACCTGGATGAAGCTCTAGTTCAAAAAGACATGTGCACCCCTGTGTTCCTAGCAGCACTGTTCACAACTGCCAAGGCCTGGAAACAACCTCAGTGTCCACTGACAGAGGAATGGATAAAGAAGTGGTGCATGTATACCATGGAATACTACTCAGCCATGAAAAGGACACAATAATGCCAACCGCAGCAACATGGAAGCAAATAGAGGTCATCATACTAAGTGAAGTAAGTCAGAAAGAGAAAGGCAAATACCATATGATACCACTCACATGTGGAATCTAAGCTATACCCAAATGAACTTGTCTGCAAAACAGAAACAAGCTCACAGACATAGAAAACAGACTTGTGGTTGCCAAGGGGAGGAGGGGGATGGAGAAGGAGGGACTGCGAGTTTGGGATTAGTAGATGCAAACTGTTACATTTAAAAGGGGTAAACAATGAGGTCCTACTGTGTGTGCACACTCTATATCCTGTGATTAACCATATGGAAAAGAATATTTAAGAACAATGTATATATGTGTATAACTGAATCACTTTGCTGCATGGCAGAGATTGGTACAACACTGTAAATCAACTATACTTCAATTTAAAAATTCATTAAACTATACATTTAAAGTGGGGGAAAAAAAAAAAGGAAACCCATTCCTGGGACAAGTGGTGGTAGGAGGATTCTGTCTTGGGGAAAGAGGGCAGATTTATCCCTTCTCAGAGATTATCTCCCAAGGGCAATCCCATTACAGCTCGACAGGAGGGCAGCGGTGAACAATAGCCATCCTCGGGTGCTCATGTTAGGTTGGACCAGGGAACTGAAGACAGTGAGAAGTGTTCACTGAGTCTAAAGGAAGGTACGGAATAGTTCCCTGTGGTCTACGGTAGGCCCTTGCTGTTTACCTATGTAGTAGTGTATCTGTTAATCCCAAACTCCTAATTTATTCTTCACCCCGTTCTTTCTTCCTTGGTAACCACACATTTCTTTCTATGTCTATGAGCCTGTTTTTGTTATGTAGACAAGTTCATTTGTATCATTTTTTAGACTGTACATACTACGTCTGTCATAGAGGTCTATCATAGATGTTCGTCTTTCTCTGTAAATTTAAGCTGACATTTGTACTCTGATATTCCTGAGTTCTTGCTTCCAGCTCGGATCACTGTCTGGTCTTGCACCCTACTCTGCACCTTCTTCTGAATGTCTGCATACACCCCACTCATCTGTAGACACTGGACTGGATTTTGGGGAACGAAAGTGTGCTTGCTTCTCAGTCATTTCCAACTCTTTGCCACCCCACGGAC
This sequence comes from Neotragus moschatus, assembly GCA_006410615.1. NCBI lineage: Eukaryota > Metazoa > Chordata > Mammalia > Artiodactyla > Bovidae > Neotragus > Neotragus moschatus. The sequence continues at coordinate 1,492,155 of SJYA01001832.1, forward strand.
TGTAGCCCACCAAGCTCTTCTGTCCATGGGATTCTCCAGGCAAGAATCCTGGAATGTGTTGCCATTTCCTTCTCCAAGGGACCTTCCTGACCTAGGTATCGAACCCCCATCTCCTTCATTGCAAGTGGATTCTTTACTGTCTGAGCCACCAGGGAAGCCTGTCTCTGAATTATGGGGTCCTTAGAGACTGAGATCCTAAGGTTTGTGATCTTTGTTTGCTACACTAATTTGATATGCTTTGCCTTTAGTTAATGGGCCCCTTTTAAATCTACCTTTTTATACAACCAAGAAAGAAACAAGAAGCCTGGATCCAGCATCAGAACACGCCTTCTGGGATACTAATCCCCATTATAGGCTGTGATAAACCAGTTGGCTGCATTTCTACTGGGCTTCCTAGATGGCGCTAGTGGTAAAGAACCTGCCTTCCAATGCAGGAGACATAAGAGACACGAGTTCAATCTGTGGGTCCAGAAGATTCCCTGGAAGAGGGTATGGCAATCCACTTCAGTATTCTTGCCTGGAGAATCCCATGGACAGACTGACAAAGCGGCAATCTGGCCCAGACTTAGCAAAGCTCTACGAATTGACAAAAAGAAAACAAGATTAAAGCCTGCGGTGTGTGAGCCCAGTGAGGAAAGATTCTACAGAAATCCATGCAGACATGAATCCTAATACATCGGACACAGAAAAGTTATCTCTCTTGGAGATTATCCAAGGATCCTCTGAGGATTTCAGCTGCCAGGGTCTCTGTTCAGCCACCAAAGATGCCAGGCAGGGGATGCTTTGTCTGGTTTGTAATTCTAAACACGGTGGCTGTGTGCTCCCCAACTTGGTGAAGAGGAATGAGTTTCCACAGTAAGAAAAAATGATGTGAAAAACTAATTTTTCAGTTGAGTGCGGATAAAAAGATGAAGGTGATTTTTTTAATTAGGGAGGAATTTGGAATTCTCTTACTCGAATGTTAATTTCAGTATGAAAAATAACTCTGAAACAGAAAGACACTATTTTAAGCAGTGTGTTTTTTTTCTCACTGACTTTTTAAAAAATTTCAAGCCTACAGAAAAATGAACAGAACTGTTTGATGAATAACTGATGATCGCCTTTACCAAACTTCACCAGTTTTTAACATTTTATGGTGGTCTGAGTTTTTAATTGATGTTTCTTTTTCTTTCATTTTTTAATTGCCTAAAACTTTATTTTTATTTTATGTATTTATTTTTAATTGATGTATAGTTGATTTGCAATATCACGTTTCAGGTGTATAGCAAAGTGGTTTAGGTGTGTGTGTGTGTGTATACTATAGGAATAGACTCTTTTTTCTTATTCTTTTACATTATAGTTCACTACAAGATGTTGAATACAAGTCCCTGCGCCATGCAGCAAATCCTTGTTGTTTAATCTGTATGTTTCTTGACAGTACTGACAATTTTAGTGTTCATTCATGGAGAACGAACCCACAGGGGCCAAGTCACCATGGCTGATGGTGATGGTGATTTAGTCCCTAAGTCATGCCCATCTCTTTGTAACCCCATGGACTATAGCTCACGAGGCTCCTCTGTCCGTGGGACTTCCCAGGCAAGAATACTGGAGTGGGTTGCCATTTCCTTCTCCAGGGGATCTTCCTAAACCAGGAATCGAACCCATGTCTCCTGCACTGGCGGGTGGATTCTTTACCAAGTGAGCCACCAGGGAAGCCCATGGGTGGTGGAAACACACAAAATTCCTGTCCTTGTGAGGCTTAGTCCAATCTAGTAGGGAAGACAGACAGGCAGAAAATAAATAAATATAATATCAATGCCATATAATTTGAGGAAGAAAAAGGACTTCACAGATTCAGTTTTGGATGTCTGTAAGCCAACTGGCCAGGCTATGAAATTTGATCACATTATTTGAGAAATCCATGAAGTCACCTTTAGGGTCGGAGGCTCACCTTTGGAAAGCACAAATCCCCTGGCTGTACCCTGCCATGCCCCCCAGCCTGGCCCACGAGCCCTGGAAGGCTCCTTTAAGAAATCTGCCTGCAAAGGGCAGGGTGGGCCCAGGCTGGTGGCCGGAGGGAAACTTGGCTCCACTAGTTCAAGGCTGGGCTGGGCCGGGCCTACGGAAATGCAGTGGTGGGGAAGCTCTGCAGGAAAGGGGGAGAGTCTCCAGCAAGGACCCCAGGGCCCTGAGAAAGTGCAAGGACTGGGAACCAGAGCCAGGGAGGGAATCAATCTTCTTTTATTAATTGTTGTAACTGAATGGAAGGTTCTTTAAATTCTATAGTGCTTTACAAGTCTCACACTCATGACTTCACATAAGTCATAAGAACCCTTTCTCCCCATCCTGACCCCTTTGTTGCCCCTCCCCCTTCCCTCTCCCCACTGGCAACCACTAGTTTGCTCTCTGTAAGTCTGTTCTTTTTTTTTTTTTTGGTTATATTCACTAGTTCACTGTATTCTTTAGATTCCACATGTAAGTGATATCATCCAGCATCTGTCTTTCTCTGACTTATTTCACTTTGCATAATACCCTCCAAATCCCTCCATGCTGCTGCCAATGACAAGCCTCCGTTCTTTTTTAATGGTTGAATAAAGGAGCTTCCCATGTGGCACTGGTGGTAAAGAACCCACCTGCCAATGCAGGAGACGTAAGAGACACAGGTTCGATCCCTGGGTCAGGAAGTTTCCCTGGAACACGGCAACCCACTCCAGTATTCTTGCCTGGGAAATCCCATGGACAGAAGAGCCATAAAGTCGCAAAGAGTCAGACGCAACCAAAGTGACTCAGCGCCCATGCAGGCAGAGGGGACTCAGCTTTCCCAGAAGAACATCCATATCTCCCGCTGGAAGGAGGAGAGAGGGCCAGGCTGGGAGTGGCTGGCAGCTACCAGAGGCTCTGCTTCCTCTGTGAGCCAGGAGTGAGGATGGTGGGGGGGGGGGGGCAGAGGAAGGCGAGCGGGACGCTTGGAGCATCTCCGCGGAGCATCTGAGAGTGAGCTGGCCCTGCTGGGGCTCAGAAAGTCTTTCCTGACTGTATCTGCACGTGTCATTTGGGAAACTCCCACCTGCATTTTAACCGGAGGGAATTAAAAGTGAAAGCCCTGTGCCCACCTCCCTCAGAAGCTGCAGAGACAGGCGCTCTTGCTCTTGGTAGAAATATGCCAGCGGCTGTGCAGCCCTGGCCTGCACTTTGCTTGCCTGTCAGGCTCTGTATCTGGCAGAAAGGGGGCAGGCTAAGGGGCTGAGCTCGAGGACAACAGGCCAGCCCTGGTCCTGGACGTGGGGCGGGGAGTGGACACGAGTCCCCAGTGAGGCCAGAGACTGGCGTCTGTTCTCAAATAGAACAGTGGGGTCCCTGGAGCCTTCTGCCCGGCAGCAATGAAAACTGTAGCTTATTAGAAAGGGAAAACCCTGAATGAACACACAGTACAGACTGTAAATGCTTAATTAGAGGGAGCGTTTAAAAAATCTTTTGTGGCTAGTTGATTCAAAGTTATGAGAAAGGCTATATTTATCACCCCTTCCAGTCCCGGGGAGCTCATTAACAAGAAAATGAAAGGTTCTAAATTTTAACAACCTCTCCTTCTGCAAAGCTCTGTGGATTGATCACTAAAGACATTTCCATTTGATTTATAGTGAAGTCTTTCCTTTGACCCATGCGGAGGGGGCTGAGGAGAAGGTAGCCGGGCTGATAGTTAATGGCTTTTATGGATGAGGAAGAAAGAGAGAGAAGGCAACTGGGCTCTTTTCTGGGACCTACAGTTGGCAGACGTTCTATTTCTCCAGCGCATTTTATCCATGTGATAGCCATCTACAGGAGGAATCCTTTCCCACCACACTCCTCACCCCTGCACCTACTCCACACGAGGGTCAGACCACCATGCCTGAAGATTCAGAGATAGTAAGAGAAGGACCTTCCTGTCCCCAGAGCTGATTTAGCTCTTAACTAACTGTACCACATGGAGTCCCAGAGTTGGAAAGGTAGTCTTAAGGAAAAAACAGTACGTGTTTGGGGGTTCAGTATGAGCTTTGAGTTCAGGTGGACGGGAAATTCTCTCCTTCAGTAAAGATGAATGAGGTGCCTGCTGTGCCCCAGGCTGGGCTGGTCAGTATTTCAGAGAAGAATAAGATAAGTTCTCACCTTCAGGAGCTCAGAGAGTCACATATATATGTGGCGTTCCCTTCGTGGAGCTAGCACTGTGCTATGGAGGATGCAGAGGAAGGGTGAGAGTCCCTGCCTTCAAGAAGCTTTGCTGGGAAGAGAAGATAGGATGTCCAGGAAAAGGCTGACACCCAACATACCTGTTAGTTAGGTATTAGTGTGTATGAGTTACAGAGCGCTCCCAGGGTGACACATGAGGAAGCAGCTTTGGGAAACCAGTCATGACCAGATGATGGATCTAGAAGGACCATGGAGGGCCCCCACTAAAGCCTCTCCCCCTCTGGGGTCAGTCCACATGACATCATGTTAAAATAACCAGGCCATGTAGCCGACTTCTCCTTGCTGGTTGACCGTGATTAGGGAGCGAGGCTTTGTTGTTTAATCCGTCATCCACAATAAGGAAGTGGGGTATGAGAAGCCTCATTAATCCCACGGTCATCTGGCCCACAAGGAAGGGTAGATTCACCCTCTAAGGTCATCTGGAAGACAGAAGCTCATTTGACTTGATGATGATGTCACATGTAAAGGCAAGGAAGTCTCCCAGGATATAAGGCAGGAAGATAAAACACAGGATGGAAATGGGAGAAAAGTTAGAAGAGGATGAATTCCAGATACCCAGCATCCATCTGGTGGACATTTCCAAAGGAAATGGAGATGAAGGAAGAAGTAAGTAACTGCAAGAAGAAAACTCCCTCGTCTGAAGGAAGACAGCAGTTTTCACACTGAAAGGATGCTCTAAGAACCAGGCAATTTTAATGAAACAACATACCCACCACACCTATAACAACATCATGGTAAAACATAGGACCCCAACCATAGACAAAGGGCTTAAAAACTACCAGAGGGAGGAAAGCAAGTGGCTTACATAAAAACAGGACTAAAACTGTCCACAGTCACCTTGTCAATAACAACAAAACAATTCCTTTAAAGTTTGGAAAGTTATTTTGAACCTGAAATTGTATCTCCAGACAAATTATCAACCAAAGGATATCTGAGTGGCCCGTAAACACTTGAATATATATTCAACATCATTACTTATCAGAGAAATACAGACTAAACCCACATTGAGATACCCGCTAGGATGACTAAATAAAACAGTTGACCATTACAAGATCGCCAGAGAGGGTAGACTGCAGCTCTCATCCTTTGCTGGTAAGAATGTGAATGGCTCAATCACTTTGGAAAACTGTTTGACTATATCTACTATATATCCAAGAGATGTTCACCAAAAGGCATGTATAAGATGTTCATATCAACTCACCTGTAATAGCCAAAACATGGAAACAATCCAAATGTCTACATATAAGACAGTGGAGAAACGCCTTGAGGTGCTGGTGGTGGTTTAGTTGCTAAGTCGTGTCTGACTCTGCAACCTCAAGGTTTATAGCCAGCCAGGCTCTTCTGTCCATAGGATTTCCCAGGCAAGAATACTGGAGTGGGTTGCCATTTCCTTCTCCAGGGGATCTTCCCAATCAAAGGATCAAACCTGTGTCTCCTGCACTGCAGGCAAACTCGTTACCACTAAGCCACCAGGGAAGGCCCGAGGAGAAATTCCTCACTACACAGCAATTTTAAAAGCACAAACTAGTGATATACACAATGATGTGGCATCTTACAGTTAATAAGAAGCAAATATGCAGTAGAAGGTGAGTGATTCAATGCATATGAAGCTCCAGAACAGGTCAACAAATCTGTGGTGTAGAGACCACAATGGTTGCCTGAGTTGTTCTGTGTTGGAGCCCCTGCCCTAGAAAGGACACGAGGGAACTCTCTAGGTAATGGAATTGATGTTCTTTATCTTAAGATGGGTGGTGGTAAGATGTTGAGAACAAACTTATGGTTACCAAGTGGGGAAGGGGGAGATGGGATAAACTGGGAGATTGGGCCCGACATATACACACAACTACATATAACTAACGAGAACCTACTGTATAGCACAAGTCTACTCAACGGAACTCTACTCAACTCTACTAATAGGAAGGAAACCCAAAAAGGGGGGGATATATGTACACATATACCTGATTCAATTTGCTGCAAAGCAACTATACACCAATAAAAATTAATTTTAAAAAAAGGGTGGTGATTACATACAAAAATTCATCCTGCTGTACACTTAAGATTTGGTTCCTTTACAAACAAAAATTATATCCCAACAACTATTTTTTAAAAAAAGGCAAAAAGTTGTCAAACAAATGGAAGAAAGACATTTGAGGGACTGCAAAAACTCGGGAAAAAATTGTGCATCTTTACCAACTTTATAGAAACAGAATTATTCCTGAATCCACACCAGCAAAATAGTGAAAAGAAATCAGTGAAGGAGAATGTAGTGGGAAAAATAAGTGGTAGTCACTGAGTAAGTTATGGGTCAAAGATTAAAACCATTTTAACTTTGTTTTAGAAAAGGCAGAGGAACCAGAGATCAAATTGCCAACATCCGATGGATCATCGAAAAAGCAAGAGAGTTCCAGAAAAACATCTATTTCTGCTTTATTGACTGTGCCAAAGCCTTTGATTGTGTGAATCACAATAAACTGTGNTGGAGAAACTCTATACAGTCAGCAAAAACAAGACCAGGAGCTGACTGTGGCTCATATCATGAACTCCTTGTTCCCAAATTCAGACTTAAATTGAAGAAAGTAGGGAAACCCACCAGACCATTCAGGTATGACCTAAATCAGATCCGTTATGATTATACAGTGGAAGTGAAAAATAGATTTAAGGGATTAGAACTGGTAGACAGAGTGCCTGAAAAACTATGGATGGAGGTTCGTGACACTGTACAGGAGGCAATGATCAAGACCATCCCCAAGAAAAAGAAATGAAAAAAGGCAAAATGGTTGTCTGAGGACACCTTACAAATAGCTGAGAAAAGAAGAGAAGAAAAAGGCAAAGAAGAAAAGGAAAGATATACCCATTTGAATGCAGAGTTCCAAAGAATAGCAAGGAGAGATAAGAAAGCCTTCCTCAGTGATCNGAAAAAAGGCAAAATGGTTGTCTGAGGACACCTTACAAATAGCTGAGAAAAGAAGAGAAGAAAAAGGCAAAGAAGAAAAGGAAAGATATATCCATTTGAGTGCAGAGTTCCAAAGAATAGCAAGGAGAAATAAGAAAGCCTTCCTCAGTGAACAAAGCAAAGAAATAGAGGAAAATAATAGAATGTCAAAGTCTAGAGATCTCTTCAACAAAATTAGAGATACCAAGGGAACATGGCAAATAGATGGGAAAACAGTGGAAACGGTGGCTGACTTTATTTTGGGGCTCCAAAATCACTGCAGATGGTGTTTGCAGCCAAGAAATTAAAAGATGCTTACTCCTTGGAAGGAAAGTTGTGACCAACCTAAACAGCATATTAAAAAGCAGAGACATTACTTTGCCAACAAAGTCCATCTAGTCAAGACTATGGTTTTTCCAGTAGTCATGTATGGATGTGAGAGTTGGACTATAAAGAAAGCTGAGCACAGAAGAATTGATGCTTTTGAACTGTGGTATTGGAGAAGACTCTTGAGAATCCCTTGGAATGCAAGGAGATCCAACCAGTCCATCCTAAAGGAGATCAGTCCTGGGTGTTCATTGGAAGGACTGATGTTGAAGCTGAAACTCCAATACTTTGGCCACCTCATGTGAAGAGCTGACTCATTGGAAAAGACCCTGATGCTGGGTAAGACTGAGGCAGGAGGAGAAGGGGACTCAGAGAATGAGATGGTTGGATGGCATCACCGACTAGATAGACATGGGTTTGGGTAGACTCCGGGAGTTGGTGATGGACAGGGAGGCCTGGCATGCTGAGGTTCATGGGGTCACAAAGAGTCGGACATGATTGAGTGACTGAACTGAACTGAAGGGAACACTTCATGCAAAAATAGGCACAATAAAGGATAGAAATGGTATGGACCTAACAGAAGCAGAAGATATTAAGAAGAGGTGGCAAGAATACACAGAAGAACTATACAGAAAAGATCTTCATGACCCAGATAATCATAATGGTGTGATCACTCACCTAAAGCCAGACATCCTGGAATGTGAAGTCAAATGGCCCATCACTATGAACAAAGCTAGTGGAGGAGATGGAATTCCAGTTGAGCTATTTCAAATCTTAAAAGATGATCCTGTGAAGTGCTGCACTCAGTTCAATTCAGTTCAGTCGCTCAGTAGTGTCCGACTCTTCGAGACCCCATGAACCACAGCATGCCAGGCCTCCCTGTCCATCACCAACTCCCAGAGTCCACCCAAACCCACGTCTATTGAGTTGGTGATGCCATCCAACCATNTTCCAGTTGAGCTATTTCAAATCTTAAAAGATGATCCTGTGAAGTGCTGCACTCAGTTCAATTCAGTTCAGTCGCTCAGTAGTGTCCGACTCTTCGAGACCCCATGAACCACAGCATGCCAGGCCTCCCTGTCCATCACCAACTCCCAGAGTCCACCCAAACCCACGTCTATTGAGTTGGTGATGCCATCCAACCATTTCATCCTCTGTCATCCCCTTCTTCTCCTGCCCTCAATCTTTCCCAGCATCAGGGTCTTTCCCAATGAGTCAGTTCTTCGCATCAGGTGGCCAAAGCATTGGAGTTTCAGCTTCAACATCAGTCCTTCCAATGAACACCCAGGACTGATCTCCTTTAGGATGGACTGGTTGGATCTCTTTGCATTCCAAGGGACTCTCAAGAGCCTTTTCCAACACCACAGTTCAAAAGCATCAACTCTTCTGTGCTCAACTTTCTTTATAGTCCAACTCTCACATCCATACATGACTACTGGAAAAACCATAGCCTCGACTAGACAGACCTTTGTTGGCAAAGTAATGTCTCTGCTTTTTAATATGCTATTAGTCATAACTTTTTTTCCAAGGAGCAAGTGTCTTTTAATTTTATGGCTGCAATCACCATCTGCAGTGATTTTGGAGCCCAGAACAATCAATATGCCAGCAAATTTGGAAAACTCAGCAATGACCACAGGACTGGAAAGGGTCAGTTTTCATTCCAGTACCAAACAAAGGCAATGCCAAAGAATGTTCATATTACCACACAATTACCCTAATGTCACACACTAGTAAAGTATTGCTCAAAGTTCTCCAAGCCAGGCTTCAACTGTACACGAACTGTGAACTTCCAGATGCTCAAGCTGGATTTAGAAAAGGCAGAGGAACCAGAGGTCAAGTTGCTAACATCCATTGGATCATCAAAAAAGCAAGGGAATTTCAGAAAAACATCTGCTTCTGCTTTATTGACTGCCAAAGCCTTTGACTGTGTGGAACACGACAAACTGTGGAAAATTCTGAAAGAGATGGGAATACCAGACTACCTGACCTGCCTCTTGAGAAATCTGTATGCAGGTCAGGAAGTAACAGTTAGAACTGGACGTGGAACAACAGACTGTTTCCAAATAGGGAAAGGAGAACATCAAGGCTGTATATTGTCACCCTGCTTATTTAACTTATATGCAGAGTACATCATGAGAAACGCTGAACTGGAAGAAGCACAAGCTGGAATCAAGACTGACAGGAGAAACATCAATAATCTCAGATATGCAGATGACACTACCCTTATGGCAGAAAGTAGAGAACTAAAAAGCCTGTTGATGAAAGTGAAAGAGAAGAGTGAAAAGGGTAGCTTAAAACTTAACATCCAGAAAACTAAGATTATGGCATCCAGTCCCATCACTTCATGGCAAATAGATGGGGAGACAGTGGAAACAGTGTCAGACTTTATTTTTGGGGCTTCAAAATCACTGCAGTTGGTGACTGCAGCCATAAAATTAAAAGACACTTGCTCCTTGGAAGAAAAGTTATGACCAATCTAGACAGCATATTAAAAAGCAGAGACATTACTTTGCCAACAAAGGTCCATCTAGTCAAAGCTATGGTTTTTCCAGTGGTCATGTATGGATGTGAGAGATGGACTATAAAGAAAGTTTAGTGCCAAAGAATTGATGCTTTTGAACTGTGGTGTTGGAAAACTCTTGAGAGTCCCTTGGACTGCAAGGAGATCTGACCAGTCCATCCTAAAGGAAATCAGGCCTGAATATTCATTGGAAGGACTGATGCTGAGGCTGAAACTCCAATACTTTGGCCACCTGATGCAAAGAACTGACTCATTTCAAAAGACCCTAATGCTGGGAAAGATTAAAGGTGGGAGGAGAAGGGGACGACAGAGGAAGAGATGGTTGGATGGCATCATCAACTGGATGGATGTAAGTTTGAGTAAATTCCAGGAGTTGGTGATGGATAAGGAGGCCTGGCATGCTGCAGTCCATGTGGTCGCAAAGTGTTGGACACGGCTGAGTGACTGAACTGAACTGATGTGTATAACTGAGCCACTTCACTGTAGAGCAGAATTTAACACAACATTGCACATCAACTAGACTTCAATATTTAAAATAAAGAAAAGAGATCAAGAGACCATGACAAATCAGCTAAATCTCTTAAGGAACAAACCAAGGCTCTCAAGAGGAGTCGAAGTGGTGAGGCTGTGTCAGGAAGAAAGTCAAGAACTGAATGAAGACTCGAGATGTTGGCCAAGGCTCATAGGAGAGCAGCAGAGAAGTGCAGACAGAGCCTCACACGTCCCTGAAGGAATATCAGAGACTCAGAGCTTACATCTGCATTGCTAACAGTAACCAAAAGGATGCGGAGAAGGCAATGGCACCCCACTCCAGTACTCTTGCCTGGAAAATCCCATGGACAGAGGAGCCTGGTGGGCTGCAGTCCATGGGGTCGCTACTAGTCGGACAGGACTGAGCAATTTCACTTTCACTTTTCTCTTTCATGCGCTGGAGAAGGAAATGGCAACCCACTCCAGTGTTCTTGCCTGGAGAATCCCAGGGATGGGGAAGCCGGTGGGCTGCCGTCTATGGGGTCGCACAGTGTCGGACACGACTGAAGCGACTTAGCAGCAGCAGCAGCAGCAACCAAAAGGATGTTGTTTTTGTCCTCTAGTGGCTAAGTCGTGTCCGACTCCTTTGTGACCCCATGGACTGTAGCCCGCCAGCCTCCTCTGTCCATGAGATTTCCCAGGCCAGAATACTGGAGTGGATTGCCATTCCCTTCTCCAAGTAATCTTCCCAACCTGGGGATCAACCCACGTCTCCTGCATTGCAGGTGGATTCATTACTTCTGAGCCACCAGGGAAGCCCTATGCATTTTGGATACAAGTCCCCTATCAGATAGGTGACTTGTAAATATTTTCTCCTAGTCTGTCGTTTGTCTTTTCACTTTCTTAGTGGTATCGCTTGAAGTGAAAATGTTTTAACTTGTGATGAACTCCAATTTATCTGCCTCTTCTTTTGTCACTTGTGCTTTTTAAGAAACCATTCAGTTTCTTAAATCTAGTTGTTCCCTTCTTTGTGGAAAAGACTGTTCTTTCTCCTCAATAAACTGTCTTGACATCATAAGTTAGCCATTATTGGAAGGGCTTATTTCTGGACTCTTGGTTCTAGTCCCTTGACATGTCTGTCCTTATGCTTGTATAACACTGTATGCATTACTGTTTTAAAGTAAGTTTTGAAACTGGGGAGTGTAGGTCCTCCAACCAACTCTTCTGGTAATTGGGGTCCTCTAGGAATTTTAGGCAGAGAAGGCGATGGCACCCCACTCCAGTACTCTTGCCTGGACAATCCCATGGGTGGAGGAGCCTGGTGGGCTGCAGTCCATGGGGTCGCTAAGAGTTGTACTCGACTGAGCGACTTCACTTTTCACTTTCATGCCTTGGAGAAGGAAATGGCAAGCCACTCCAGTGTTCTTGCCTGGAGAATCCCAGGGACGGGGGAGCCTGGGGGGCTGCCATCTATGAGGTCACACAGAGTTGGACATAACTGAAGCAACTTAGCAGCAGCAGCAGCAGTAACAAGAATTTTAGGATAAGTTTGTGGATCTCTATAGGAAAACCCAGCTAGGGCTTTGAATCTGTGGATCACTTTGGAGAATACTGCCATGAATATGAAGTCTCTGCATCTCAGTTCTGATGGATTCAATTAATACACAGATTTATCATCAGTCATCCTCTGCCTCAGGAAGGACAACAGAGCTCAGATCTACAGCTTTCCTTCCATCTGAATTCAGGTGGTGACACTGAAAAAAGCAATAAAGGCATCACTGGATAAAGTAAGCAGATTGTGCTTCAATTTTTAAAAGACATTTAGAAAGACTATTTGAAAATCTCTAACCTTTTAATCATCTCCATCAGGGTGTGTGTGTGTGTTTAGTTCCCACCTGGCCCACACAGTGCTGGTTGCTACAGAAAGCCAGTTTATACTGGATGGATTCCAGCCCTGCTCATGGTTGATCTTAAGGAATTGCTGGGGCCCTAACAGGACAAAATCAAGGCGGAAATGTGGCTGCCAGCTTTATTTTTTTCTCCTTGTCTCCTGCAAATCAGTGTTTCTGGCTCCAAGAATAAAATTGCTTTCCCTGAAAACTCACTGACCCTGGGCACAATGGCCACCCACGGGAGCACGGTGGACACTCCTTGGAGCTTAAGGGCACACATCCATCTCACTTGTCTGTGGCTAGCTGTGGCTGGCACCTGGCAAAGGGAGACACCCTCTGTTCTTCCCTGCACCTTAATGAAACGAGGCTCTGAGCTACAGGAGGTGCAAATCTGGCTTCAGTTACAGAAAAACCACAGTCACCAACTCCTGAGGAGGCGTTGGGTTTTGTCTGGACTTGCCATCCTTAGCTCACACGGTCCCAGACCTCTTCTCCGGGCACATGCCTCTTCCTCAAGTCGAAAACAGACAGGAGCTTTTCACATGGCTCTGAGGGGCCCTTGATCCTCTCGACCCTCAGCCAGGCAGCCCTGTAGGGACGCTTCCCGTCAGAGAGGAACATCCACCATCCTCCTGGGCTGGCACTTGTCTAGTGTGGAAGACAGCAAAGATGGACATGAACATGGGACCCGGTTACAGAGGGCGAGGCTGGGAAGGCTGCGGCAGGGGTCCTAGAGCCCACAGGGGGAGAACCTGTGTTTACTGAGATCCTCGGAAAGGTGGCTTTAAAAAGGTAGACGATTTTATGGGATCCCTTAAAGAGGTATCACGTCCTCAAATACCCACCGTAAAGCTGAGGCTCTGAGAGATGGGCTCACCGCCTGGGCTGTGGGCTGTGACTGGCACAGTCGCTCAGTTTCAGGTCATCCGACTGCAAAGCCTGGTCGGTCTTCATCTCGCCGCCCGTCTGTTCCTTCCTCCCACCTCTTTGTCTGTAGACGGTCCCTGATGAGCGGGAAAGAAGCTGACGTCAGGAGACTCCTCGGGGAGGAGAGTGGTGGGGTAGGGAGCCCACCCTGCGAGTGTCTTCAGAGGATGTCAGTGAAGGTCAGCCGGAGACTGAGGTTCCCAGGAGGAGACAGGGAACAAGATCGTGTCCAAGGTCAAGGTCAAGGAGACAGCCCGCCTGGTTCTTCAAGACAAGGAGCTCCAGAGCTCCTCCAAGGATGCCTGGCCAGCTCACCTCCCGCCTCCGTGCCAGACAGCGGCCCCCAGGCTGCCAGCTGTCCCCATCACACCCTGAGCGTCGTCCCTATTTTTAAACTCCTCTCTTCTGCACCCTTTTCATCTGACAGGTGAGGAATTGCCGTCATTTTCGCACTGAGTAACACTCATTATTCACTCTCTGCAGTGAAGACCTTAATTACCACCTGGCCACTCCCTCCTCCTAAGCAAGGGAGCCTTTTTAATACTGAGGGGGGATCAGTCCAGCTTTCATATAGTACCTGCAGACGGATGACAAGGGATGGAAGACAGGCTACATGTCTAGGGGGAGAAGGGCTCAGCCGGAGGCATTTTAATGTTAGCCTGCTGTTTGGGCCCGAGTCAGTGCCCAAGAAAGAAACAGCATTCAAAAACATCTGCTACTGGGCTTTCCTGGTGGCTCAGTGGTGAAGAATCCGCCTGTCGATGCAGGAGACTCGAGTTCGATCCTGGGCCCAGAAGATCCCATGAGCAACAAAGCCCATGCAACACAGCCACTGAGCCTGAGCTCTGCACGAAGAGTGGTTAGGCGCCGCTGACTGCAACAAGAGAAAGCCCTCACAGCAACGAGACCCAGCACAGTTCAGTTTGGTTTAGTCACTCAGTTGTGTCTGATTCTTTGAGACCCCCGTGGACTGCAGCACGCCAGGCCTCCCTGTCCATCACCAACTCCCAGAGTTTACTCAAAGTCATGCCCATCGAGTCAGTGATGCCATCCAACCATCTCATCCTTGGTCGTCCCCTTCTCCCGCCTTCAATCTTTCCCAGCATCAGGGTCTTTTCAAATGAGTCAGACCAAAGTACTGGAGTTTCAGCTTCATCATCAGTCCTTCCAGTGACTATTCAGGACTGATTTCCTTTAGAATGGACTGGTTGGATCTCCTTGCAGTCCAAGGGACTCTCAAGAGTCTTTTCCAACACCACAGTTCAAAAGCATCAATTCTTCAGCACTCAGCTTTCTTTATGGTCCAACTCTGACATCCGTACATGACCACTGGAAAAACCATAGCTTTGACTAGATGGACCTTTGTGGGCAAAGTAATGTCTCTGCTTTTTAATACGCTGTCTAGGTTGCTCATAGCTTTTCTTCCAAGGAGCAAGTGTGTTTTAATTGACACTTTTTTAATTTGAAAAAAATTAAATAAAAAAATAAATTTAAAAACAAAAAATAAATTTAAAAATAGCCAAAAAATAAATTTAAAAACAAATCTGAGGCTGTCAAATGGATACCTGGGAATCGACACCAGTCTTGAACATCGCATCAAGAATAGGAGTGATGTCTCAAGCCAATCAGGGCTGTTTAATTCCGTGTGCAAAGTCCACACGGAACGTGGATATAGAAGGAGCCCCCATCTCTCAGAGGACACTCTGTTCACATGGATTTCTGAGCACCTTGTCCTGCACAAACCCCGGGGCCATCCCACGGCAGGTGTGAGAGTGTGCCCTGACATGTGGGCCCCCATGGCAGCCGCCTGGGAGGCTGAACCGAACACCGGGGCCGCTTTTCTGAGGACAGGTGTCTGGCTCCCTTAGTCCCCCCAGCTCACCTCTCTCCAGCTGGGGCTCAGTGCCTTGTGAGTAAGTGCTGACACCAGCTTCCATCCACCCAGAGCCCAGGGGCATGTGCCTGGTACTCTGTAGAGCAGCCTATACTTCAAAGTTGCTTCCAGGCACAGGGGCTCTGTGG
The DNA here is from genome assembly GCA_006410615.1 of Neotragus moschatus. Lineage (NCBI taxonomy): Eukaryota > Metazoa > Chordata > Mammalia > Artiodactyla > Bovidae > Neotragus > Neotragus moschatus. Next base: position 1,507,450 of record SJYA01001832.1, read on the forward strand.
TGGGGTCAGGGGGAGGGTGTAGGGGAGAGAGGGCAGGCCCAAAGCTGCTCCCCTGCCTGGGGACAAGTCTGGCTGCAGAGGCTGCAGCCAAGGGGACCCTGGCCTGGCGACCCGCGACCACGCTTCTCCTCTTCACCCTGATCTCCGATCTCCCAAAGAGTTTTCATCCATCCGCTCCCCAGGCTTGATCTGACGGTGCAGAAACAGATTTGAACTTCACGCGCTGTGCTCTTAAGCTCACCAGCTGCAGAAATAGCGCAGGCGGGAGAGGGCTGGCAGAAGAGACCTAGTTCTTCCGAAATCTGTTTCTCCTTGGCTCCCCACTCCCAGCCCCTCCTTTCTCTGCTGAGGTCCCTGACACTGACTCAAGGCTGCTTCCATCTCCCGTGTGCAGGGAGAGCTGTGCACAGGCTGGCAGACAGGGGTGGGGGCGGGAGGAGAGGTGGCTGTCCTCTGTGAAGGTCTTCAGGGCCCTGAACCAGAGCAAGGTGAAGGTGCTGGCTCAGAGCTGACCGGAGCGATGAAGACACACCAGCAGGTGGGCAGATCGCAGCAAAGGCAATGCTCTGCAGACTGCAGCTCCGCGAGCCCATCAAAATACACTGTGTCCGTCCTATTGACTTCTGATGACCTACAGGTGTGGGATCAGTGTCACAGTGCCAACATCAGACCTTTGGGAATTACAGAAGTCAGGCGCCCTCCAAGAGGGTGGCCAGCTGGTGCAGGCTGTGTCTCTTCCCTGTCACACGCCCTCGTCTGGGACATGCAGGAACCCAGTGGGACCCCACAGCTCAGGAACCCATGTCCTCTGCCATCCAGGTTCCTGGTATCTTTCACTGAACCCCCAACATCAAAGGTAACCTGAGATGCTTGCTTCCTTAGAACATTAACAAGCTGAGCTTAGCATCTGCACAGAACTGGTCCAGTCTGTCTGTGAAAACCTGTCAGGAAGTTTGTGTTACATGGGACTGTGTGGTCCCTCCATTCTGAGCTGTGGGAACCCACAGAAGGAAGAAACAAGGGTGTAAGTGAGAACCAAAATGTGAGCAAAGATGAGCTAAGCTCGCGCACAGTCTGTGAGCCCCATTTGCTGCTGCTGTTGTTTAGCTGCTCAGTGGTGTCCAACTCTTTGCGACCCCATGGACTGCAGCACGCCAGGCTTCCCTGTCCTTCACCAACTCCCAGAACTTTCTCAAACTCATGTCCATTGAGTCAGTGATGCCATCCAACCATCTCGTCCTCTGTCATCCCCTCCTGCCTTCAATCTTAGAAGCATTATAACTTAATAATTTGTTTTAGCCTTCATCAGGGTTGGCACATCCCTATAAGTGCTAGTCCTGGGTAATTTGGCTTCATATTTCAGAATGATGTGTACTGACTGCAGTTAACACCATGGACTTCTTACCGATATTCATCCTGGGGCCTAATACAGTCAGCAGCTGGACAGGGACCACAAGGTAGTTTTCCAGCTTATTCCTGTAGGCTGGTGCTTTCTGGAACAAAACACGAAGGCTCCTCCCGCAGGTTATCCCCTCTGGTAACTGCTAAGGTCTTCTTCCAAGGAAAAGCCTTAAATGTCACTTCCCACAGTGGCCGGCCCGCACTGCCCACAGGCATCCCACCACCCTGACACTCAGCAGCTCTGTGGAGTCTGCCCCTTCCCGGAGCATCAGCGATGAGGTTGTAACTGCGAATCCTAATTAAAGGCTGGAGGAATAGCTGTGTGTTGTGACTAGAGCACCAGCTGCTAATGCAGTCACCAGCCTACACTTGCCCTCCTCCTGTTTTTCAACTGTTGAAAATGTAAAGTGTGGCTACAGTGCCCTAGCTGGGGTGACAGAGGGGTTTCATCTCAGGGACGGCTCTGGTGTCTGCCTGGAGAGCTCACAAGAGCGACTTGCTGGACTGAGTCTGGGCTTAGCAGACAAGAGCTCGAGATTGATTAGTCATGTCTGCCATGGGAGCAGGCATAGGACAGTGGGGCCAATGTGTGATGTTTTGCCAGCTTGGTTTATAGTGTTGATTCTGTAATGTGTCCTGTGACGGCAGCAACCAATTCTCATTCCCCATCTCTTTTATGCAAATATTCCAGACTTTTCTCATGAGATGAAACTGAACCCTCACTAACTGTCCCCACAGAGCAAAGAGCAGTCAGAGAAAAGACCCAGCAATCGTGGTTATGTCTGCAATGATGTGAAAATTCCTTCAGTGGGGCTGTGCTGGTCATTCAAGGAGGGCTGTGGCGCAGTGAGGGGTGGGCTGAGCTTGGAGTTTGACTCCCCACCCATGGCTGGCCACTGAGTGACCTTGAGCACATTACCTCTCTAAGCCTGTTTCTTCAGCCCTCCCACGGAGCACACAATCCCTACCCTGTTGAATGGTTGTGACGATTAGGACTCGTGTATACAAAGTTCCGGGAATTACACTGAGCTCTGGAGGGAAGACAAAGCTGTGAATGGTTGAGGATGGAGCATTCCAGTTAACTGGCCTCTGTACCACAACCAAGTAATGGCTTTTCTCTGGGTCTTTGGGTACATAATGGGAAGAACCTGGAAGGACAGGGAAGAAATGGAAGGAGAGTCAGAAGACCTGGGTCCACACTCCAGCCAAGCTGAGCGAGCTGCAGGTCCTCTTCAGCGAAACACAGCCGGGAAGGACATGCCCACTGTTAAGATGACTCTGACCGTCAAACCCTTCCTGATTCACAGAAGTGGCTCTAAAACTTTGTATCAAAACTTTCATTTCTTTTCACTCTTATTTGGTGATAAACTTTATTTTTTTTAGAACAGTTTTAGATTTGCAAAAATATTGAAAGACAGTTCAGAGAGTTCCCATACACCCAGCCCACAGTCTTTCCTATTATTAACATCTCACACTAGTGTGCTACATCTGTTATAATTAATGAGCCAATATGGATATATTATTATTCAGTAAAGTTCATGACTCATTCGGATTTCCTTCGTTTTTACTGTATGTCCTTCTTCTCTCCCAGGATCCCACAGGCCATCTTGTTAGCCTGTCTTCTTAGGCTCTTCTGGGCTGTGACGGTTTCTCATACTTCTCTTTGTTTCTTCAAAGACCTTGACAGTTTTGGACAGTATAGGATAGTTCTCTCCTTAATGAGTGGAGAATCACCCTCTGACTCTTTGAGGGTGGAGAGTCTACATTATTCAGACCTTTAGACTATCTAGACTTTTCCTGGCTTCCCAGGTGGCATTAACTAGTGTTAAAGAACCCGCCTGCCAATACAGGAGACATAAGCAACATCGGTTTCATTCCTAGGTCAGGAAGATCCCCTGGAGGAGGGCATGGCAACCCACTCCAGTATTCTTGCCTGGAGAATCCCACGGACAGAGGAGCCTGGTGGGCTACAGTGCATGGGGTCATGAAGAGTCGGACACGACTGAAGCCACTTAGCCCACATGAAACCTCTTCCTATGAAGTATATTTGTCCCCACACTCATTTACTTTTCATTTATTTACTTACATTAACATGAACTTGGGGATATTTATTTTATATTTTGAGTCATAATTCAACACCAGTTTGTCTTGCTGCTCAAACGATTCCAGCGTTGTCCACCAGGAGCTCTTTCTGTTGGCTTTGTGTCCCTTTGACAAGCCCCATCAGAGTGCATTTTTTAGCACTTCCTTGCTTTCTAACACTACAAGATATCTTTCAACTTTTTATTTGGAAATAATCATAGATTCATAGGAAATTGCAAGAAATGTCCAGAGGAGTCCCATACACCTTACTCTCAGCACCACCCCCACCAAAGTTACCATCCAGGACAACCATAATCAAAGATAAAAGCCAAGAATGGACATCAGTGCAATCCACAGACTGTATCTGGATTTCTCCAGCTATACATGCACTTATTTGTGTGTGTGTGTGTCTTTCTGTGTGTGTGTGCCTGTGTGTGTGTGTGTCTCTCTCTGTGTGTGTGTCTCTCTGTGTGGTTCTATGCAACTTTGGGTGCAGTATAGGATTATCCATCACCACCATCAAGGACAGTTCAGTCACCACCAAGCTTCCTTGTGTTACTATTTGTAATGGCTTCCACCCCTTCTCTCTCTAACCCCTGATAATCAGTATTCCGTTCTCCATCTGTGTAGTTCTGTTAATTCAAGAATGTTAGATAACTGGAATTCCCACTCCGGACAGAGCCTCCAGGCTGTCACCCGCCTGACCCTGCAGAATCTGGTTCCGTCCAGCATGAGCCGCTCTGTCTTCTGGTAGAAAGAAGGTGCAAGTAATAGACACCCCCACCCCCCGCAGGACGTGGCCAAGATGAATTAGACAACACATGGAAAGGACTGTCCCTCCTCAGCAAGCCTGGAGCCGGCATCGGGAGCACCTCTGCTGAGTACAGGACACGTCCTTCCAGAACCCTCTCTCGACCTTGACTGTGCATCACGTTTGTTGAGAACTAGTTCCTTCATTTGGAATATCGGGGCGGTTCAGAGGTGTTGTAAATAACATAAATGACAGAGTGACTCAAGAAGAGAAATAACATCATGCGTGTGTGAAACATCTGGCTTGTCAAACACACCCATGAAGTCGTGGCTTTCTCTGTTAATGCTGGTGATTCACAGCCTAAAGTGTGATCTCTCCTAGAAAAGGTTTTTTATGAGAAGAAAAGGGCTTTGGGAGTGCTCATTGGTGCCCCCTGGTGGCTACTGGGGGTAATGCGCCCCACCCCGTCCACACTACCCCTGAGCCCCCAGCACACCTACCTCTGCACCCCTGGAGTGCCTGAGCCCCATCCCCAGCGCCCTCACACACAGAAACCAGCATCATGTTATGACCTCTCAGAGGTGAGGAAATGGGGTTCCCTCTGTCTGCAGGTGGCAGAGCCAAGGCCCTCACTTAGTAACTTCTGGGTCCCTACCCAAAGCCCATCCTTGTACCAGCCTGGCGCGCCCTGTTCACAGGAGTGGCATTTGATAGCAGTTTGATTTTTTTTAATAAAATAAAATCATGATTATTGGCTCTTCTATGTACAGCATCACATAGTCTAACACAATGAAAAGAGGAGTGAGAAGCTGCCGGCTGACTCAGAGATGGGTCTGGTGGTCTCCTCATTTGGGTTCATTTCTGTTTCCTGTAGCCCTGAGTCTCCTGCCAAGGGAGAGCCTGGACCTGTTGCAGACTTGGCCTTGACTCCGGGGCTCCCACCCCTGGTATTCCTGACACCCAGGGTGAAGGGCAGAGCAGTCTCCCACACGTTGGGACCCTGGGACCTTTGACAGAGCTGGGGGAGTTGACGTTTTCCTCCCAGCATATCATGCCCATGCATTTGGCTCTTGGACCAAGACGATTCATCTGGGTCTGCTCTTATTAACGGCCTCTTTTACCATCCCTTCTGGTACTTTCCAGCTCACTAGGTGCTGGGGAACAGCCCCAGGTAGTGGAGGAAATGGCCTACAGTTACAGTGGAGACCCCTATAAATAGGGACAACCCCCACCTGGGTACTCGGCAGCCAGGAGTGGCCCCCGTGGGCACGGTAGTGGCACATCCCCAGCTGCGGGCCACCCAGAGGGTGAAATGACAGCAAGAAGTTAGGGGGCAGTTGCCATGTGCCCCAGAGTTATTACACAATTTGAGGGGGCATCTTGCTTGCCCTTGAGGAGACAAGACTCATATACTCCTCTGTATGGGATTCTCTAGGCAAGAATCCTGGTGTGGGTTGCCATTCCTTTCTCCAGGGGATCTTCCCGACCCAGGGATTGAACCAGGGGTCTCCCGCATTGCAGGCAGAATCTTTACCATCTGAGCCACCTGAGAAGCCCATTCGTATACTTGAAAGTTGGTACAATTTCAGTATAACATGTATACGAGTGCTATGTAGTTACAGTTAAGTTACAAGACAGAGACCAGAGGAGTGTCTAGAAAGGTCAGAGGTTTTTACCCTGCTCCTGGTTACGTGAGCCTGCAGGGTTTCACAGACAGTGGGCAGAAGTCACGAGACTCCTGGGTCAGAGGCAAGGGGCTTGATTAGTCATGGCACAATGAAAAGCATGTTGCCTCCCCCCTCCCCAGTTCACAGGCGACGCAGAGCAGCCCTGGTGGGGCTGAGCGGGCAGTGGGTCTCCGGCACCACTCAGTAGCCCGGCCCTTGAGCAGGGGTCCCCAACCTCCAAGATCTAATACCCAAGTATCTGAAGTGGAGCTGATGCAGTAATAACAGAAATGAAGTGTACCATAAACGTAATGCCCTTGAATCATCCCAGAACCATCCCCCAACTCTGCTCAGTGGAAAAACTATCTTCCATGAAACTGGCCTCTGGAGCCAAAAAGGCTGGGGACTGCTGCTCTGCAGGGGGCTGCAGCAAAACTGCCCGACCTCCACCGCCCTGGAGGGGAGACAGTGTCGTTGTAACGCGGGTCAGGAAACAAATCCACCTGGTGTCCCAGAGGGAGACACGTTTCTGTCTCTCAGGGCTGTCTGCCATACAAACATCCTTGAAAACTCACCGAGAACAAACACCACTGCCTCCACTCACGAGACTCAGGAATGCAGGAGACCCACAGAAAACGGTCTCCCAAGAAGTCAGAAAAGCCTGTAGATGAGAAGTCGTCACTGAGGAAGACCGATCTGATGAAAAGGATAAGGGGCATTTCCAGCTGACTGAAGACACAAGCTGTGATTTTTCCAGGCATTTCCCCTCTCTCTGTGGCCAACACTATGCCCGGAACCCAGAGCTTATCTGGAGAACATGCCCCCAGGAGGAGGAAGTGGGGTGGCCCAAAGGATACTGGATAAAAGGGGGAATCAGTGTGGAAGGTATGAGTTTCTTGAAAGTGGTCCAAAAGGAGGCTGACAGTGCAGGGGATGGAGAGCTGGCAGGCAGTCCCACAGCGGTGCAGAGCGCACCGTCTCCTTCAGCCTTGCTCCCTGGGAAGGTGGGGGAGAGATCAGCCAAGAGACACCCCTGCCGGGGGCAAGCTCCATGCATCTGTTCTGTGGGAAGCCTGCTCGGTGATGAGAACAATCAAGACCCGGTTCTCAGCCATCTGAACCCACAGAGAGACATCCCAGGGAGAGAACAATCTGAAAGTCTTGCTTCTCTTGGCTTGGGAGGAGCTCTGTGGTTCTGGAAACTCTTCCCGCTCCACAAGGAGGTGCACAGTCCCTCGGAGGCTCGGGACCGAGGCTTTCTCAAGTCTGTGCACCAGCGCCGTGCCAGGCAGGCTGAGACACCATGAGACAGAAACTTCTTGTTCCTTCATTCACTTATTCAATATTAAATTCGTTCTGGAATCTAACACATGGGATGGTGGCTATAATGAACAGTAGTGTGTCGTATACTTGAAATTTGCAGAGCAGGTCTTTAAAGTTATCACCACACAAGGAAAAAACTGTGGTTCTCTGAGGTTATGGGTGTATTAATTAACCTTCTGTAGCAGTCATTTTGTAACATATATGTACATCAAATCATCAGATCGCATGCTTTAAACTTATAAAATGTCATCTGTCGATCTTATCTTAATAAAGCTGGGAGAAACAGAAAAACAAAATACTGATTTGTTCATTTGCTGGATAACGAATTGACTCCATTTGCCATCCGCTAAGCATTTTCACTTCATAGGCAATTCAAATTATTGTTTTATAGTAAACTAACAAATATTTTCAAGAAGGATGAAACATTCACATTAATTTTTTAAAGATATACATACAATTTTTAAAAAATATACATACATATACAAACTTAAAAAAACATTTCTCATCATTTTCCTTCATTTATCTATTCCGTAGAGCTTTGCCAAACAACAACTGCGCACTGGCTGTGATTCTAAGTGTACCAATAAATGAAGAAGACCATTTTTGGAAAAGATAAGTGTCATGAAAAAAACAAGAGTGAGCCCAGGGACAGGCACAGATTGGAGGAGGGCTGCCTAAGGTAGACCATGGGGACAGGGGCACAGAGAGGCAGTGGCACCTGAGCTTAGTTCTGAATGACAAGGAGAAGCAACAAGACATGAAGGACCCAGGGGTGGAGTCCGCATTAGAGAGAAGGGCAAGTGCAAAGGTCCTGAGGTCTGAAATGTTCAAAGGATAGGAAGCAGGCTACTGGGGCGGGAGAGACACGAGCAAGCAGGTGAGAGGCAGGAAACAGCCGCAGCCTCTCTGCAGACTTTAATAAAACATCATGGAGAAGAGTTCCCATGTGATAGGAGGCTGGGACAGCTTTCAACAGTGGAATTGTTTTGTCNCAAGAGTGAGCCCAGGGACAGGCACAGATTGGAGGAGGGCTGCCTAAGGTAGACCATGGGGACAGGGGCACAGAGAGGCAGTGGCACCTGAGCTTAGTTCTGAATGACAAGGAGAAGCAACAAGACATGAAGGACCCAGGGGTGGAGTCCGCATTAGAGAGAAGGGCAAGTGCAAAGGTCCTGAGGTCTGAAATGTTCAAAGGATAGGAAGCAGGCTACTGGGGCGGGAGAGACACGAGCAAGCAGGTGAGAGGCAGGAAACAGCCGCAGCCTCTCTGCAGACTTTAATAAAACATCATGGAGAAGAGTTCCCATGTGATAGGAGGCTGGGACAGCTTTCAACAGTGGAATTGTTTTGTCTGATTTATGCTTTAAAAAGCAACCTGGGCAGGAGTGAAGGTGAGAAACCAGTTAGAACACCAATGTTGGTTTGTATAAAATATCCTCCGTCATTTAAGGGGCCTGGATAAGAAGCCCAGTTCAGTTCAGTTCAGTCACTCAGTCGTGTCTGACTCTTTGCGACCCCATGAATCACAGCACATCAGGCCTCCCTGTCCATCACCAACTCCCAGAGTTCACTCAGACTCATGTCCATCAAGTCGGTGATGCCATCCAGCCATCTCATCCTCTGTCATCCCCTTCTCCTCCTGCCCCCAATCCCTCCNGAAATAGATGTTTTTCTGGAACTCTCTTGCTTTTTCGATGATCCATCGGATGTTGGCAATTTGATCTCTTGTTCCTCTGCCTTTTCTAAAACGAGCTTGCATATCTGGAAGTTCATGTTTCACGTATTGCTGAAGCCTGACTTGGAGAATTCTGAGCATTACTTTACTAGTGTGTGAGATGAGTGCAACTGTGCGGCAGTTTGCCCAGGCTCACGGAAATATAAGCGGAGGGATGCCCCCAGCATGGGGAGTGCGTGCACGCTCAGATGCTTCAGACATGTCTGACTCTTTGTGACCCCATGGACTATAGCCTCCCAGGCTCCTGTGTCCATGGGATTCTCCAGGCAAGAAAACTGGAATGGGTTGCCATTTCCTTCTCCAGGGGATCTTCCCGACCCAGGGATTGAACTTGCTTCTCCAGCATTGGCAGGAGGATTCTTTACCACTGAGCCACCTGGGAAGCTCCCATCTGGAGTACATTAGGGCAGAAACGTCCTTGAAATGGAAGAATATGTATGCCTGAATCTGTAAGTACACCGTCCACCTTCAGACCAGCAAGAAGACTGCAGCTATGTATGCAGGAGCCTTGAGACTGGCCTTCTAGAAATAAAAGAGGCAAGATTCACTCATCTATCTGCAAAGGTGTCCTTCCTCTCTTGTCCCAGTCCCAGAACCTCTGACAGAAGCGACATTCTGACCCACCTGACCTTTACCACTTGAATTCCCCTGCCCAGCAACGTGGCAGTTTGGGAGCAGAAGTCATTAGCAAACAGAAGAAGAGAAACCAGCCCAGCACATCACTCCCGGAGACCACATACTGAAACCTCCCGTGTACACAGTGCACGGAGCGAGGTCAGCACTTGGCCCTCTGTCCCTGGAACCCACAGGCTGGATAGGAGAGGCAGATCCTGGATGCATGTCCCAGGCTCTGATAGTCCTCAACCATCGGAGTGATGCAGGCTGAGGCCAGCACCCGTCATGGGGCACCCAGGCCCATGAAATGCACCTGAAGATCAGGGTCAGGGTCAGAAGCTGGGGTCCTGGCTGGGAAAGCTGCTAGAGCTTGGCTGTCTATGAAGGCCTTAGAGAAGACCTACGGAAGTCTTCCAGGAGGGAGGCCCTGATGGCCCAGGCATCTCCCCCGCCCTCTCCAGGGCGGTCCAGTCACAGCTCACAGCCCCTCAGGCAGCCCAGCCTCCACCTCTTGCGCATCCTTCCCTCCTAATCTGCTCCTCATTGTTCTCTCCCTAATGATGCCTTTCCAGCCTGTGAAAGGGCCTACATTATTATTTGAATTTTCCAGGAAAATTGCACACACTTTAGTTGTGCGCATGGGGCCATGGGCATGTTCCCTTGTAACTTCCCCCCGGAAGGAGCCTGAGTCACTCTGGCTTTCCGGATCTGAAGCACAGTCACCTCCCAGCTGAGTTTTCCACAGTTAATGGAGCACTCTCAGGCTCTTGAGCTTGCGACTGCTGGGTCGTGGGTTAGTTGTGAGTTGTGGTTGCAAACAACAAAACCCCTGGTTCATGTGCAAAGAACAGGCCTGCAGTGAGAGCGTATCAGAGACTCAGAATGGATCGGAAGTTTCAGAGAGAGGCCCAAACCAGGAGGGCCAGGCAGCTACAACCTCAGCCAAGGTCACCCACAAGCGACACTCGGCCATAGAAAAGAATGAAACAATGCTGTTTTCAGCAACCTGGATGGACCTAGAGATGGTCACGCTGAGTGACGTAAGTCAGAGAAAGACCAATATCCTATGATATCACTTATATGTGGAATCTAAAATACAGCACAAATGAACCTATCTATGAAACAGTAACAGACTCACAAACATAGAAAACAGACCTGTGGTTGCCAAGGGGGAAGGGGAGGAGAGGCGGGTTGGGAGTTTGGGGTTAGCAGATGCAAACTATTATATATACAGATAGATAAACAACAAGGCTCTACGGTACAGCACAGGTAACTATATCAACAGTCTGTGACAAACCACAGTGGGAAAGAAAATGGAAAAGACTGCATATATATGTATAACCGAATCACTCTCGCTGTTGCAAAAATTAGCACAGCATCGTAAATCAACTTCAATAGAATAATTTAAAAAAGAGAGAGAGAGACCAGGAGACATGGCAAAAAGCGCTCTTGTTTGGCTGCTGGTCAGAACAATGCAAGGGTGAAAGGCATCTTTGAGGATAACCAGGAGATGGGAATATGGGTTGCATATTGGATGATTTCAGAGAATCGTATTTAATTTCACTTTCTATAAAAATGGTATCGCAATTATGTGGAAATGTTTCATGGCTTTTAGAGATACCTACTGAAGTATTTGGGTTTCCCAGGTGGCTCAATGGTGAAGAATCCTCCTGCCAATCCAGGAGACACAGGCTCTATCCCTGGGTCGGGAAGATCCCCTGGAAACAGAAATGGCAACCCATTCTAGGATTCTTGCCTGGGAAGTCCCATGGACAGAGGAGCCTGGTGGGCTACAGTCCATGGGGTCGTAGAGTCAGACACTACTGAGCAACTAAACAGCAACAATTGAAGTACTTAAGTGTGAATAATGACCATACTTTAAAACGCTTCAGCCATAAAGAAGCAGATGACAAATGTGCCAACACGTGAGCAATTGTTTAAATCTAGGTAATGTCCACGGCCACTAAACTCACCACTACTTCTCTCTGCTTCTCTGTATAATTACCATTTTTCAGAATAAAAAATTACGTTTAGGAATAACAAAGGGAAGAAAGCATAACAGCATCCCCCAACAGGGCTGTTGTGGGAATTAGAGCTAATGAGTAAAAAGCACTCATCCCACTGCCTGACACATGGTCCTTAATAACTGCTTCTCAAGCATTTCCCAGTCTTTTCACTGAAGGGCAGAGCACAGCAAGAACATTAACAATTAAGGAATGAAATGGCAACTCACTCCAGGACTCTTGCCTGGGAAAGCCCATAGACAGAGGAGCCTGGTGGGCTACATACAGTCCACAGAGTTGCAAAGAGACATGACTAAGCCTGCATGGGTGCGTTGCCTGAGCCATTGCCCAGGAATGAAAAGCAGACCGCAGAGTCACAGGCTTTTAAAATGTGCACAGCTGGGTGCAGATGGAAGCTTATATCCTGTTGTATTAGTACTTTTTTCTTTTCTTTAAGGAGTTGGCTTTTTAATTGATCCTTTCTTTTTATTTATTTGGTTGGTTGCACAAGGTCTTAGTTGTGGCATGTGGAATCTAGTTCCCTGACCAGGGATCGAACCCAGGCCTCCTGCACTGGGAGCACAAAGTCTTAGCCACTGGGCCACCCCAGAAGTCCCTAATTACTTTTTTCTATGAGGGGGATCAGTCCTGGGTGTTCTTTGGAAGGAATGATGCTAAAGCTGAAACTCCAGTATTTTGGCCTCCTCATGTAAAGAGTTGACTCATAGGAAAAGACTCTGATGCTGGGATGGATTGCGGGCAGGAGGAGAAGGGGACGACAGAGGATGAGATGGCTGGATGGCATCACCGACTTGATGGACGTGAGTTTGAGTGAACTCCGGGAGTTGGTGATGGACAGGGAAGCCTGGCCTTCATGGGGTCGCAGAGTCGGACACAACTGAGCGACTGAACTGACAAGGCAGATCTTGCAAACTTGGTCTCCTCCCTGAGAAAAGGTGGCTCTGGCGCACCCTCTAGTGGTGCCATGTAGTAACTGTTCCCTGCTCAGTGGCTGAGCCTGAGTTGAAAATAAATCTGCTTAAGGAATGTATGAACTCTAGGCTGTCATTTTCCAGAGCTAGTGGTGGAGCTTTGTGGTTTGACTGGCCTCTTTCCCAAGAGCCAGGGGTGACCTTCCAGCCTCTTGATGACCACCATTTTGTAAAATAATTCAGAGCTGCACAGGTTGAGGAAGAAAGGCCACAGCATTGCTGGGTCGGTGGTAGGCATCTGGGGACCTTATAAGGGTTTCTAGTGAAATTACGTAACTTGAAAATATGCCTATGATGAGAGTTGCTGACCCAGTTCTAGAACCTCATCATTAGCTCAGGGCAACGTTTCCATGGAAATCAACCCTGAATACTCATTGGAAGGACTGATGCTGAAGCTGAAGCTCCAGTACTTTGGCCACCTGATGTGAAGAACTGATTCATTTGAAAACACCCTGATGCTGGGAAAGATTGGCAGGAGGAAAAGGGGATGACAGATGATGAGTTGGTTGGATGGCATCACTGATTTAGTGGACATGAATTGGAGCAAACTCAGGGAGACGGTGGAGGAGCCTGGCATGCTGCAGGCCATGGTGTTGCCAACTATCAGACACAGGTGGTATTCAGTCTGAACAACAACAACGTCTCCATCCCCATAGACTGGCAAGCTAGCCACAGTAGCAGAGACACCACAGGGCACTAGCTGCCCACACAGGCTGCTTGAAGTTGAGCAGTAATGGGCTAACACCAATGGGAGAAGATTATGCTCATAATAACAGCAGCAGCAGCACCAGTTAGCGAGTCTTCACTGTGTCAGCCAGCCGACCCAGAGGAGCACAGAAGCCTTGTGGGAAGATAGAGGAGCCAGGGGCAAAAGGAACTGGAGCCCTGGAACCACCGTGATCTGGAGGAGATCTGCTCTGATCTGGATCACAGCTGTGGACTCCTCCATTCAGAAATAAACATGCGCCGTTTTTGAGTCACAGCATGCTTGGGGTCACCACACAGATGCTCAGCGCTTTGGAAGAAGGCCGTGTTGCCAGAGCAGAGAAATAGTGACCATGGAGAAACTCTTGTCCCTCTCTGCCCTTGTGGACACTGCCTGCGCTCAAGACCTCAAACAAGACTTCAGATAGTAAGGCTGGAGCCCCACTGACGGGCTTCCCCGGCGGCTCAGCAGTAGAATCCACCTGCACTGTAGGAGCTGCAGGGGACACGGGCTTAATCCCTGGGTAAGGAAGATCCCTGGAGAAGGGAAAGGCAATCCACTCCAGTATTCTTGCCTGGAGAATTCCATGGACAGAGGGACCTGGAGGGCTGCAGTCCATGGCGTCGCAAAGAGTCAGATGTGACTGAAGTAACCGAACATACACACACACACACACACACACACACTGAAAGTCAGAGCCAACCCGCGGGCAGACATGGAGAACCCCGCCCCACCAGCGCTGGCCCTTGGGGCCTTTGGACCCCTACCCTCGCCCGACGTCCACACCCCCGATGGGCTGACATGACTGTCCCTCCTTCTCACTTTCTCTCCATTCTCTGTGCAGCTGCTCCAGACGCGTGGGGGCTGTCCATGGGCCACCCCCCCCAACTCCCTGCCGCTCGTTCTCAGCAATGGCCTTGCCCTCCAGTGCCCTGAAATATGGAAGGAGTATCTCCTTTTCCTCATTTCCCATTCGCTCCTCAACGTACCACTGCCTTCCTCCACCGCAGCTCCCTGAGAGTGGAAACCGGACGCCCACTTTCTAGTCCTTGTCTCTTTGGACCTTCCTCCGCATTCGGTGCCATGGGGCTCCCTGCCCCCTTTGTGGATGCTATACCCCTCTGGGCTCCCCCTGTCTCATCCCCTCTGCCCCCACTTTAGACACTGATAGAGAGATCCCTGGGCACAGCACAAGTGGGGCCCTCCGTAATGAGATGATGATGCTGAGGCTTGTGAAGGAAAGAAGGCTGTCTTAGTGAAGAATGTCAGGGAGGAGGGACGGGCTTGGCTTCGAGTGTTCCGTCTTCGAGGGTGTTGACAGCTGCTGCCCGTTTCTTCCTCGCATTTCCCGTACATCTCTCGTCATTGGTGCATCCTCTGCTTAGAAAGCGCCTGAGAATCTGAACTATGCCCAGACTGGGACTAGGAAGCAAGGTCCCTGGGGGCTATTCTTTAAGAGAAATAGAGAGATGGTCACATGAATGTCTAGTTATTCAGCCTCCCTTACTCAGGTGGGAAAAAACAGGCCTAAAGGGAAAATTCTATGACCGGGAGGAGAAAGCACTGATCCCGTGGACAGATCATCTCCCTACAGGACCTAAGCTTCGTAGGAGGTCCCAGAGGCTATTTTTAATGAGTTGTGATGGAGACCTATTGAGGTTGCAGGTTTTTGCTGGGTAACCAGCCCTCCAGCCCACAGCTGGCTCCAGCCACAGCTCCTCTGTGGGCAACAGTCTTGGGGTGGCGAGGGGAGTGTCTGCCACTGTCTCTGTCCCTTGGGGGACACGGTTCTGATCTCGACCCAGACAGCATGGACGACTCATGACAGAGCGGGACTTTATACATCCCCTTGATCAGAAATGGAGGGAGACCGTCCTGGGTGCAGAAACTCTTTAGGATCCAAGCTTTAGGCTGAAGTTGCTACAGGCGACCACAGCCACACCAAAGCTTCCCACGAGGTGGCGGTGTTGGAACACCCCAGTTCTCACACTTGGCCCTGTCTCAGGTAAGTACCAGAGACTTCGTACCAGGCTCGGTAAGTACCAGAGAAAGAAATGAAGCGGAGTTGGGATTTCTGCAGCTGAAAACCCATGGGCCAGAGTTTTATTTGAATAATTGACTATAAAGTAACTATTAAACTACTAGTTGAGAGGGAGGGAACTATGATTATTTAAGATTAAGCAACTTGGGAGTTCCCTGGTGGTCCACCTTCACTGTTGAGGCCTCGAGTTTGATCCCTGGTCAGAGAACTAAGATCCTGCAAGCCGAGGGGGCACAGCCAAAAGAAAATAATGTTTGATTTAAAAATATAAAGTCAAACCTAGAGGAGTGGGAAGAGGTGGGAAGTGGGAGCGAGGGTCAAGATGGAGGCGATGCACGTACACCTACGTCTGGTTCATGTTGATGTATGGCAGCAAGCAACTCAATATCGTGAAGCAATTACCCTCCAATTAGAAATAAATAAATTAATAAAATAAAACAACTCTTCTTTATCAAACCTCCTTACTAAAAATGTGGTGAGCAAAAGATATTCCTTTCAAGATGAAAGATTTTGTTTTGATATTGTCCTTAGACAGAATGTCTAATTTGATATTGTCCTGGGCTTCCCTGGTGGCTCAGCTGATAAAGAATCCGCCTGCAATGCAGGAGAATTGGGTTTGCTCTCTGCGTTAGGAAGATCTCCTGGAGGAGGAAATGGCAACCCACTCCAGCATTCTGGCCTGAAGAAGTCCATGGACGTATAGTCCATGGGGTTGCAAAGAGCTGGACACAACTGAGAGACTTTCACTTCACTTAGGCAGAATGAACCTCGTGCAAATGGGGGCTACCCTGGAATCCCTGGACACTTTCACTTCCTGAAGCCAAGGGCTAGACAGCAAAGTGGTCTAGAAGTAGGGGCTCTGGGGCCCACACATCTGCACTTAAGCTCTGGTCCCACCACCTACGGAACAGTCCTCACTCACCTCCGCGGGCCTGATTTTCTCATCTATAGGAAGGAAAACGGGTCCCATCTTGCTGAGCGTTTGTTGGGAAGAGCGTGAATGAGTTATCTGCCTGGCGGATAACTCGTTCTCAGTAGCTGATGGCCATGTACTTGGTAGTTCTCAACTCTGAGTGCTCACTGGCACCTCCAAGAGGATTTTCTAAATGATTGATTCCCACTGTAAATCAAAGTCATAATGAATTATCACCTCACATCCTTTAGGATGGTTATTATCAAGCAACAACAACAACAAAAACACACAAAGAGAAAATAGCAAGTGTTGGCAAGAAATGTGGAGAAACCAGAATCGTGGAGCATTGCTGATGGGAAAGTAAAATGGGGGTGCTGCCATGGGGGACAGACTGGCGAGTCCCCCTCAGTCACACATTAGAATAACCATAGGGTCCGGCAATTCCACTCCTAGGGACATAAACAAGACTGAAAGCAGGGACTCAGAGAGGCATGGGCACCCCCATCTTCATAGCAGCGTTATCCACAACAGCCAGGAGATGGAGACAACCCACTGTCTGTGAACAGATAAGTGGATAAACAAACGTAGGACAGACATATAACGGAACAGGGTTCATCCTTAAAAAGGCAAGACCTTCTGGCACACGCAAAGCAGGCATCAACTCTGAAGACACGCTGGGCAAAAGAAGGGAGGCACTAGAGGTCTCTAGACACTGTTGAATGAGTCCATCTACAGGAGTCAAGTCATAGACACAGAAAGAAAGGGGAAGGGTGGGTACAGGAGCTGGGGGAGTGGGGGCAGTTACTGATGAATGGGGACAGAGATCCAGCTTTGCAAGATCAGAAGGATTCAAGAGCTGGATGGTGGTGATGGCTGTACCGCAGCGTGTGTGTACTTAATGCCGCAGGACTCTAGATGTAAGAGTGGTTAAAATGGGGACTTCCCTGGTCCAGTGGCTAAAATTCTGCACTCCCAGTGCAGGGGGCCCAGGTTCGATCCCTGGTCAGAGAACTAGATCCCACATGCCACAATTAAGAGTTTTTGTGCCTTAGCTAAAGATCCTTTGTGCCCTAACTAACACCTGGTACAGCCAAATGGGGGCTTCCCTTGAAGCTCAGTCAGTAAAGAATCTGCCTGCAATGCAGGAGGTCTGGGTTCGATCCCTGGGTTGGGAGGATCCCCTGGAGAAGGAAGTCGCACCCCACACCAGTATTCTTGCCTGGAGAATCCCATGGAGGGAGGAGCCTGGTGGGCTATAGTCTATGGAGTCAAAAGAGTCAGACATGGCTTACAGACTAAACCACCACAGCCAAATAAATATTTTTTTAAAGGTGGTTAAAAATGTAAATTTTATGTCAGGTATATTCCACCACAGTTTTTATAGCTTATTTTTACAATCGTTCAAAAATATTTTAAAAAGAAGAAAGAACAAACCGGAATGACAAGAGTACACATTTGTAGAGTAGAAGAGGCTAATTAGGTAAACCTCCTGCCTCCAGCTCCGTTAGTTAATTCAATTATCACTTTACGGTGCCCTAAGTGAGCTGTAAGGCTCACCCAAGTGCTGCCAGCTTTATGGGGTCTGCGGGCACTTTACGAGCTGCCTCAGCTCTCAAGTGTCAAATTGGGGCTGTATGGACAGATAAAAGGAAAATCGGCTGCTGGAATCGAGGCCTTTCCCTGCGATATCTTTATACTGCGCTATAAAAGCCTATCACACTTAATTTAAGGAGTGAAAACTGTTGACATCTCTTTCAATTGCTAATCTTTAGGAAACAATGAGTGGAATATTATTTGAAATGAATAACTGCTCGCTTTATTGGCGAGTAGTAAAAATCTAATAGTTGACAAAACAATATGGTGTTTACTCTTCAAGATAGGCGGTTTATTAGCTGGAGCACCAGGAGCGTTAACAGTCCATTCAGCCCTCACCTCCTTAGGGTTTCACTTGGGTTGTCGCAATGGGTGTTTTGTATGCTGTTATTCTTTTCTGTTTTCCCCCCTCTCTTGTTTTCTTCTTTCTTCACTCCCCCAATACAAGGTGACTTTTTTTTTTTTAGTTTTTTTTTTTTTTTTGCATTGAATCCTTGTTGCTGCAAGGACTTTGCTCTAGTTGAGGCGAGCAGGGGCTGCTCTTCACTGTGCTTCTCTGGCTTCACCTCGGTGGCTTCTCTGGCTGGAGCACAGGCTCTAGGCTCTTGGCTTTCAGTAGTTGCAGCTCGTGGGCTCTGGAGTGCTGGCCCAGTAGTTGTGACGCATGGGCTTAGTAGCTCCGCTGAATGTGGGATTTTCCCGGACCAGGGATTGAACTCATGTCACCTGGACTGGCAGGTGGATTCCTATCCACTGTACCGCCAAGGAAGTCTGACACTTTCAATTACAGCCGCCGCTGCTGGTTAGACGCTTCAGCTGTGTCCAGCTCTGTGCGACCCCATGGCCTGTAGCCCGCCAGGCTCCTCTGTCCATGGGATTCTCCAGACAAGAATACTGGAGTGGGTTGCCATTTCTCCTCCAGGGGATCCTCCCGATGCAGGGATCAAACCTGGATCTCTTGTATTGCTAGCAGATTCTTTACCGCCTGAGCCACCAGAGAAGCCCTTTTAATTAGAAATGTCATATCAAATGTGGTATATGGTCATTTAACTGAAAAATAGCCTTTGAGGGGGAGGAAAAATGTTTGTCAGATGTTTATTAAAGGTTGTTGTAGATTCCCAAAGTGAGAGGTCAGGAGGCTAGGAAGTCAGAGGCATGACCAGGGCTGAGAGCAAGTCTGGTGGGTTGTGTGTCCACGCTGCCCACACATGCAAACCTACACACCTAGACACACACACTCAGTCCACAGCAGGCCTGGCGGAAACGAGGCTGCTCGGCCCTGCGTGTCTGTCACCACGTGCAGTTCCCGGGCTCGCTTGTGTGTCTTCTCCACCCTCCTGGAGCCCAGGACTGCTCGGCTTGGTCACTTAATAAGCATAAGATGAGGAGGTTGAGTGGACTTTGAACCAGAGAGACCATTTTAAAGTATAACATTTTGAGAACAGATTTCTTGTGCAAATGGCACCTGTTTCCTCTTTCTTGAGGCATCAGCTTGGTTCCCCCCAGAGGCCAGGCTGCACCTTCCTGGTCCAGGACCTCTGTGAGTGAGATGCACTGGGGGCTGCTGTCTCTCTTTTTACAGGACGTTTTCACTGCCGTGAGCTTGCTGCTGCTGCTGCTAAGTCGCTTCAGTCATGTCCGACTCTGTGCGACCCCATAGACGGCAGCCCACCAGGCTCCCCCGTCCCTGGGATTCTCCAGGCAAGAACACTGGAGTGGGTTGCCATTTCCTTCTCCAATGCATGAAAGTGAAAAGTGAAAGGGAAGTCGCTCAGTCGTGTCCGACTCTTAGCGACCCCATGGGCTGTAGCCTACCAGGCTCCTCCGTCCATGGGATTTTCCAGGCAAGAGTACTGGAGTGGGGTGCCATTGCCTTCTCCAGCAAAACATCCAGACAGGGGAGAAGGGCCAGCTGCTCCTCTATGGGCCCCTGGTGGTGCCTTGGTCAACTCCAGTCAGTTGTTTGGACTTCCCAGGTGGCACTAACGGTAAAGAACCCTCCTGCCAGTGCTGGAGATACAAGAGACGTGGGTTTGATCTCTGGGTCGGGAAGATCCCCTGGAGGAGAGAATGACAACCCACTCCAGTACTCTTGCCTGGAGAATCTCATGGACAGAGGAGCCTGGTGGCCTGCAGACCCCTCCACGGGGTCTCGAAGAGTCAGACACCGAGTGACTTAGCATGTATGCACATCAGTTGTTCACAGAAATAAGCTCTTGCACCTTCACCAGCCTCCCAGGAAACAATAATAAAGAGGATTTTTGCACATGGAGACTGGGCCTGGTCTTCAGACCACAGAGTCGGCATCAAGGCCGAGGCCAGTAGTTCCCCGACTTGGGGGTAAAAGTCCCTGCAGAGCAGCCTGGGAGAAACACACGGAACAGGGCAGCACTTTTAACTTCACGCACAGACATTGCAGGTGTCCAGAATGGCTCACGCGAGGCCACTTCTCTCCAGAAATACCACAAGCAGACAGGGCCTACGAGGTCGCTGTTAAGCCCCACTGTGGGTTCTGAGCTCCCTGCAGGCAGACCTGGGCACTGTGCCCAGGTGGTCCAGCCTGCCTTGAGTCCAGGACAAAAAAATCACATCCATGCTTTGCACACAGGTGGGACCGGGGCACGTGGTCCAGAATCTTCGGTGCTCACACTCCTGCTGCTGAGACAGTGACACAGCTGGGAGCCGGGCCCCGAGTTCAAAGGTGGCGAGGCCCCTGGACCAAGCCCCGCTGCTAGGCCTGCCGATCACTCACGCCAAGAGAGGCGCCTTATCTCCTGAACTTTCAGCCTGCTAATTCCAACCACGGTATATATCGCTCAACTTTAGGCAATAAAAGAGGGGAAAAAAAAAAAAAGTGTTTATCTGCTATGGCCAAAGCCAGACTCTCCCAGATGACTCTTCTGCAGAACTATTTCCTTGTTCTCCGTGTCCCCGTCTCTCCAGTCAAGGCCAGTCAAAGCTCAAGCCTCGCCCAGTGGCCTGAGAACTTGGCCTTGTCACCAGGCCAGTGAGAAAGCCCTGAGCCCAGTGACCTGACTCAGGGGGTTGCCACCGAGGTCGGGAGCAGGTGCAAAGAGCACCACTAGCCCCCAGGCTCTTTGTCCCATCAACAGTGAGGTACTGGTCAACGGGGATTCCAAAGCCACTGACATTATCTCAGGATCCCATTGTAGGTCTAACACCTCTAGAGGCCACCACTTGACCCTCGGTGGTACACAGACCCCCAAGGTGGCAGCCAGACTGCAATTGGGCCAGGTGACGCCAGGGCCACAAAGCTCACCTGAGCAGCCACTCACCCCACGCCTGCAATGGCCTTTGGGCTGCAAGGGAAGGTGTATGGTCACTTCTTCCAGTGACCCTGGAGAGAAGGGACAGACAGGGGATGAGGACTCCATGTCTGGGGGGCTGTGCCCCTGACCAGAGTGGATCCCAGGCCAGCAGGCTTGGCCCAGCTAGCAGACATGCAGGAGGGCTGGGGTAGGGTCTGGGGGGCCCCACTGGTTACTCCTCAGCACAGCAGCCCCAGGGACACATCCCCCTTGGTGCTGCCACTCCATCAGGGAGCCTCCTGGCAAGGACTGAGCTGCTCAGATACAGGCTGACCGGGGATCCCCTCTCAGTGGACACCTACTAACAGCACGCCCACATGTCAACCGCCTCTGCTGCATTGTGGTTTGAGAGCTTCATTTTTCCCAGAAACAGCATTATTTGGCCACATGTATATGACACATATGAGGCTTCCCAGGTGTCAGTGGTAAAGAATCTGCCTACAAGGCAGGAGGTATGAGAGATGTGGGTTCGACCCCTGGGTCGGGAAGATCCTTGGAGGAGGGCATGGCAACTCACTCCAGCATTCTTTCCTGGAGAATCCCATGGACAGAGGAGCCTGGTGGGCTACAGTCCATGGGGTCGCAGAATCAGAGCTGAGTACAAGCATGAAACATAATATGACATATTTTATATATATATATATGACAGTGTCTCTGAAGAAAGCAGAGACCCCACTGGAGCTTCAAGAAGAGTGTTGTTTCAGGGAAGAGTGCCAGAAGAGGCAGAGGGTGCACCCCAAAGAGCCGAGGACCAGAAGGCTGAGGGGCTGGAGGGTGCTGGGTGTGTGGGCTGGCTCCTTGGCACCAGCAGCCCCAGGGGTGGGACTCGAGTCACAGCCAGGGCTACCAGACTTGGGGGCACATCAGATACACTTCATGACAAATAGATGGGCAAAAAGTGGAACTAGTGACAGACTTTATTTTCTTGCGCCTCAAAGTCACTGTGGACAGTGACTACAGCCACGAAATTAAAGATATTTATTCCTTGGGAGAAAAGCTATGACAAACCTAGACAGTGTATTCAAAAGCAGAGACGTTACTTTGCCAACAAAGGCCCATATAGTCAAGGCTACGGTTTTTCCAGTAGTCATGTATGGATGTAAGAGTTGGACCATAAAGAAGGCTAAGCGCCAAAGAATGGATGCTTTTGAACTGTGGTGCTGAAGAAGACTCCTCAGAGTCACTTGCAAAGAGCCATTCACTGGAAAAGACCCTGATGCTGGGAAACACTGACAGCAGGAGGAGAAGGGGATGAGATGGTTGGATGGCATCACCAAACTGATGGACATGAGTTTGAGCGAGCTCCAGGGGATGGTGAAGGACAGGAAAGCCTGGCGTGCTGCAGTCCATGGGGGAGAGTCGGACACGACTGAGCGACTGGACGACAACCACCACCTATATATCTTGGTGCCTCCTCACTCGGCAGCCAGCAGCACCCACTTCCGGTGCTGATGCTGCCAGAGCATTAATGATGCTGTAAAATAACAAGGCTTGGGACAGCCCGCACGAGAGTGAGCACTTGATAAAACGGAGATTTACAGCCACATCCATCAGTTTAATTATCTTTTACTAGGGTTTACACTTAGGAGTAATACTAATCTCTATTTAGCACAGTTTACAGGATCTATGGACACTTTACAATCTTCCTCTACTCACAAGTGTCAAATTATGGCAATATTGATAAAACGGAGTAAACAGCAAGTGAGACAGCCCCAGAACGGGCTAATACTCTTTTTACTGCACCGTAAAAGCCTATTACTCTCTGATTTCGGGTGAAAATTTGTGGCCAATAATCTGAGTTGATAATGTTTTGGAAACAATTGCACAGATAATAAAAGCTGCCTTCTCCTTCAACACCCCCACCCAGCCCCAATCCCAGCCCAGCCTCCTCCTCAGACTTGTCCATAAAAACACAGGGCCAAAGGGCCCGAGGCAGAGGCTGCTGGGCAATCGGCAGCCTCAGCGAAGGGCCTTAGGGGCCTGGGAGGCTTTGGGGGCCATTCAGGGACAGAGACGCATGCACCCCATGGCCCCAGCTGCCCTGCTCTCAAGCTTCCACCCACCCCCACCCCCACCTGCATGGGCCTCCTGCAAGGAAACCACCTTTCAGAGGTCTTCACAGGAATCTACACTTTTGGGGATCGAGGAGGAAGGAGTAGCCTGCAACATGATCTTGGACACAGCACTTGGGGACCACCTCCAGCCGATGATGTGGCCCCAGCAAAAGGCCCTTGGGCCAACACCCCGAAGGAACTGCTGTGTAACCCGGAGTCTGGTCTCTTTCTCATTCACTCACTTTGCTGTTGGCTCAGGATTCCCCAGTGGCGTCTGTTGATGTTGTTCAGTTACTCAGTCACGTCCGCCTCTTTGCCACCCCACAGACTGCAGGATGCCAGGCTTCCCTGTCCTCCACCATCTCCCGAAGCCTTGCTCAAACACATCCATCAAGTCAGTGATGCCAACCAACCATCTCATCATCTGTCACCCTCTTCTCCTCCTGCCTTCAATCTTTCCCAGCATCAGGGTCTTTTCCAATGAGTCAGCTCTTCGCATCAGGTGTACCGGAGCTTCAGCTTTCAGCATCCGTGCTTGGCACAAGATCTCCTGTGCTTCCCAGCCTGACTTGCTTGGAACCAAGACCTCCTACCACCACCACCCCCCCAGCAAACACAGCAGGGCTTTCAAGCCGAAACTCCCTACTAGGTGGACGGTGCTCATCAGAGACGCTGGCCGGTTCTGGACAGAGACCAGGAGAGATCTGTGCCCCACTCTCCACCCCAGGGGTTCCCCAGGGTCCTGCGTCCCTGCCTCAGTCCGGGCCGGCAGCCTTAGGCCTGCGCCATCTCCAGGCCGTCTGCATCCGCTGCCCCATGCTTGCCTTGACTGCTGGGCCCAGGCTGGAGCTCAGAGAGGGGAAGCCCTGGCTGCAGACTCGAGTTTTTGGCATCGAGTTTGTCCTCCAGACCTGAAACCATGCCTGTGCTCCTTAGTTCTGCTGCTCCACCCACGTCCTGATCCAAACAGGGCATGGTGGCTGGGGACATGGGACAGAGGGAGTGGGGAGAAGGGGTGCTGGACCCCACCCACAGCACACAGCCGGCCCCTGAGGACAGCCTGGTGCCCCCACCGTCACCACGACACTCTAAACACTCTCAGGACTGCTGTGGAAGCAGTACACGTCCACAAACACGAACCCCAGTCCTTCCAAACATGAGTCTCCGCCAACCACAAGTCAGACATCATCGTTGCAAATCAGAAACCACTCCTGGTTTGGCAGCTAAAGAAATGAGCTCCTGGAACTTCTCTGAGTCACGGTTAATCGATCAGCACCATGGAAAGATTTGCCTTCTCCACGAGTCTTTACAAAAATCACAGGAACATGTAATATTGATAGAAGCACCTCGTAAACTGCAAGGTGCTGTAACAACAGCAACAATGACTTCCCCCAGCAGTTACTCACTAAGTGCCAGGTACCAGGATGAGCATCCCGTACAGATTAACTCTTTACAATTATACCCCAAATCCCTATGCCCAATATGTTAGTCATAGTCATGTCTGACTCTTCATGACTCCATGGACTGCAGCCCGCGGGGCTCCTCTGTCCATGGGATTTTCCAGGCAAGAATACTAGAATGGGTTGCCATGTCCTCCTCCAGGGGATCTTCTTGACCCAGGAACTGAACCCACATCTTTTGTATCTCCTGCATTGGCTTCCCTGATAGCTCAGTTGGTAAAGAATCTACCTGCAAGGCAGGAGACACCAGTTTGATTCCTGGTCGGGAAGATCCACTGGAGAAGGGATAGGCTACCCACTCCGGTGTTATTTTTCTTCCCTTGTGGCTCAGCTGGTAAAGAATCCGCTTGCAATGCGAGAGACCTGGGTTCCATCCCTGGGTTGGGAAGATCCCCTGGAAAGGGGAACAGCTACCCACTCCAGTATTCTGGCCTAGAGAATTCCATGGAACATATAGCCCATTGGATTACAAAAGCCAGACACAACTAAGCTACTTTCACTTTCAACTTTTTTTTTTTCAACTTTTGTATCTCCTGCATTAGCAGGCAGGTTCTCTACTGTATGAGCCACCAGGGAAGCCGCTATGAGGGAGATCCTGTTACTATGACCCCATTTTTATGAAGCTGAAGCCAAGGCTAGGAGAGACAAAGGGACTCAAGGTCACACAGCTGGTGAATGAGAGGTGACCTAATGCCACTGCTGCCCCTAAAGTGTGGAGGTAGGGCTTCACGGCTTGGTAATGGTCATGTGGTCAGGGAGCCACCTGGCCTGGTGGCTGCAGGAACCCGGGTCAGACGGGAGTCAGAGAGCCAGCCCTCTGCCAACATGGCCTTCTGGATCAAAGTATGAAGATACACCCCTCTTCAGAGTTCTGAAGTTCCCCAGAGCTGAGCCAAGCAAAATATCTAGACACTAACCTGCATGTGTGCGTGCTCAGTCACGTCTGACTCTTTGCAGCCCCACAGACTGTAACCCATCCGGCTCCTCCGACCTTGGGATTCCCCAGGCAAGAATACTGGCACGTGTTGCCATGCCCTCCTCTATGGGATCTTCCCGACCCAGGGATCGAACCCAAGTCTCCTGCAGCTGTGGACTGTGGGTGGATGCTTTACAGTGAGCCACCAGGGAAGGCCTGGGTACTATCCTAGCTTCCCCCAGTTTTGAAACTGGTGTGGAGGGGGTGCAGTGGGGGCCGTAGGGGCCAGAGGACCTTGCAACCCATCTGGGCAGGGTGACTTGTCCAAGGTCACACAGCAGAGGGAAGGCTGGAAGTCAGCTCTCTCCCTTTGTGGCTCAGGACTCATCCGGCCAGCCAGGCCAGCCTTCACAAGGTGAGCCGCATCCCACATCAGGGCCAGTCAGAGCATCCAGATCAAATGCCAATTCCAAGGCCACCCTAGCTTTCTGCTGGCCAGGAATCTGCACTTTCAACAGATCCATTCTCCTTGCACACCTTGTTCCCAAGAAGATGAGGTGCACCCAGCGCTGCCTTGGGAGGCCTCCGCTACTTGCGTGGACCAGAGGCCGAGGGGCTGGTTTCCAACTGGCTTCTTCCTGAGTTAACTGTAAGTACAGCAGTGCAGAAGAGGCTGACCCCGTCAGGGAAGGAAGCCTACTCCCAGGCACACACTGCTGCTTCTGAAACCTACACACGAGTCTTTTTAAACCGCCTTTCCTTTCTTTATTTTCCGAAGTCCTTTTCCAGGTGACTTTTCCTGTCTCTTTTCAAGCCCGACCCAACCCAAGGCTGGTCCTTCAGTCCCCATGACAATCCCACGCCCCCTGAGAAGCATTTACAGAACTTGGGTGTGCTTTTACCCTCCCAATTGTGACTCAGAAGACAGAGCCCTGGCCTGAGCTTGTACCCAGAGTGGGGAAGGGCCGTGTTTCCATGCTGGAACCATCTCCGTGTGAACACCTGTGCCTGGATCCTGACACTGGGGGAGAGCCGAAGGGGTGGCTCAGAAGACACCCGCGTCTTCTAGAGCAGGGTCCAGATGAGCCTGCAGGACGAGGGGCACACGGAGTGACCCTGGTGATGCAGTCACCACCACTGCCATCCAGGGCTCTGCTAACCTGAGCACCGAGGGAGGGGAGAGGCACAGTCAATCAGAGGGCTGACCAGCAAGCTCACTTTCATGGGGGTTCGTTTACCAACTCGCTTTCCAGGAGCCCTCAGAACACACGGCAGGTGCAGGTGTGTTTGAAACAGAAATGAAAAGGAGAAGACGCAGAGCTATGGAGGGGTGGGGAGGGCACCCTGACAGAGAAAGATCGGGGAGCTCAGGGCAAAGGGAGACCCATGGACTGGGGAGACGGGAGCCAGGAAGGATGGAAACCCCAGTCCAGGGGAGGAGAGCTGTCCTCGCAGGTTCTCTCAGGGTCTGCTTGCCAGCCCTTCTAGAATAAGGTGAATGATAAAGTGGCCCCTTAATAGTCAGCAGAGTAGATTTTAGCAGCTGTAAAGCATCATCCAGATGTGTGTGTCCCTACCGGAACATACCAGAACATTCCTGATACTTTTAGAGTCAACCCCAAAATAGGCAGGGCCATCCATCTGGCCAGAGAACTCACTTCAGTACTCTTGCCTGGAAAATCCCATGGATGGAGGAGCCTGGTAGGCTGCAGCCCATGGGGGTCGCTAAGTCGGACACGGTTGAGCAACTTCACTTTCACTTTTTGATTTCATGCATTGGAGAAGGAAACAGCAACCCACTCCAGTGTTCTTGCCTGGAGGATCCCAGGGATGGGGGAGCCTGGTGGGCTGCCATCTATGGCGTCGCACAGAGTTGGATATGACCGAAGTGACTTAGCAACAATCCATCTGGCCTGACACCACAGCCAGGAGCAGAGGGGCAGAGAAGGCAGGTGGGCGAGGAGCTGGGCATTGCTGGAAAATCAGAAAGGCTTCTTTTGACACAGGAAACAATTGGCCCCTCCATCTCAAGAAAAAGAGAGGTTTCTGATAAAAGGAAGGTTCCAATTGGCAGCAGTCATGCCCAAGGCAATGGTAGTCAAATGTCAACAATGGCTAGAAACAGTCAATATCATTCCTCTCCATGAACACATAAATATACTAGAGATTTATTTGGCCGTAAATTATTTCCAAGCACACATTTTTCTTCTTTTCCATTGCACGTATTTTAAAATCTGTGCCACACGTATCAGCACGTGGCGGGGAGGATGGAAGCACACAGATAATTTTCAATCTGTAAAACATACATTAAAAAAAAAAATTCTGAAAATGTGAAAGAGAAACAGTGATTGATTTGAACGGTGATTGGGGTGGGAATTGCTTGGGAGGTGCAGTCGGTCCACAAATGATGCAGGAGACAAAGGGCTCCAACCAGCAAAGAAAAAGCCCACCCCCCACCCCTGTCCAGCCCAGGGTGTTTGCCGTGTGCATGGAGGCAAAAAGTCAGTTTGGGATTCCGCCTGATCTTATCCGCCCAATCTTATCAGGTGGTAAATCTGTCCTTTGATCTTGTCAACAATGTGGAAGGTTGGAGACAGCTGCCACCACCCCAAGTCAGCAGGGCCTCACCATGGCCTCATAAAACATTTATGAAACCTGTAATAAACAGGCCTGATAAGGAAGAGGGCTCAAGATTTCAAAACTCAGCAGCTACAGAGAAAATGCCCTTCTCTGCCTCCAAGGTTCCTTTATTTGAAGAACAAACACAAACCATCAATTCCCACTGGCCATAAAGTTTCTGAGCAAAGAGTTTCACCAAGCCCTGAGATTAGCAGAATTTGTTCGGAGCCTTACCCATAAGGGAAAAACCATCCCCCCGCCCTGCCGCCTGAAATTCTCTGAGCTGATACAGGCACCAGGGCAGCCGGGCAAGACAGAGGGAGGGGCCAGAACGACAATAAAAATTCAGTCACAGAGAAATAAAGAGTCATTTGATGCCACAAAGTAAACTAATAGTCTATGATTGAGTTTAGAAAAGAGAAGAGTAGCATTTTCATGGCCCGTCACAAAATACAACTTTGTTAATATTTATTTTAACTTCTGTTTTCTTTTCTGGGAAATTAATGGCATTCTCTGAGTTTAGCAGAAGTAGAAAGAGTCCTCACAACTCCCCCACTGTCCAGGAGCTTTCTTAGTTGATTTTATTGGGCAGGTGTCAGGTGAGTGGCTGAACCCACAGGTCTTCTAAGAATCTAGAAATAAAGAAAACCAAGACCATCAGACTTCCCTGATGGCTCAGTGGATAAAGAATATACCTGCAATGCAGGAGACTCAGGAGACATGGGTTCAATCCCTGAATCAGGAAGATCCCTTGGAGGAGGAAATGACAACCCACTCCAGTATTCTTGCCTGGAGAATCCCCTGGACAGGGGAGCCTGGAGGGTTACAGTCCATGGGGTCACTAGAGTCAGACACAACAAGAGAGAGGAACACAATGACAGAGACTGGAAACTCCTTAGGAATATGAATGTGCTTCAGGGCAGGGAAAGCTGGTGGCCGCACGCTGCAGGAGGGGCCTGGCACTGTGGGCCTCCGAGGAAGGATGAGTAGGTGAAAGGAAGCAAGACGGGAGATGCTACAGGCAGTCAAGGAGCTGCAACAGCACAACTAAGCTGAGACAGAGAGAAACAGAGCAAGCATACACACCATAGGGACAGCTTTATTTAGTTCCTGCTTCAAGCTGGTCAAGAAGGTAACATAATCAAAGGATAACTGAATTGATTGGGAGGAAGATTCCAGGTCTCTCATATCTTCTGCCTGGCCAACCAGGTGACCAACTACATTAGAAATGAAAAGGTGGACCCTTGGGGTGGGGGCTGCTGGACAACCCCACCCCTAGCTGAGCCACGCTCCTGCACAGAAGCTTTTCCACCCCCCACCCCCACCCCACCAGGTCCCCAGACTGGGAGGTGCTCTCCTGCCCTCCTCCTTGGTGCCCACCTGTCGGGCTCACGTTCCTACTCAAGGTCCACACCTGCCTCACCACTCAGCACAAAGTAAATCCGCACATGTCCTCACACGGGGGCCCCTGGGCGGTTCGAGCGTTCTGTGTAGCCTCTGTTTTCCTTTCAATTATTTTGTGTTCAGAGGGTGGAGGCCACCTTGATTGATCTTGGAAGCGTCTGCTCCACCGAGAACACCTGGAGAGGACGACAGTGGTGGGGCAGGAAGGGAGCCCCAAGGTGCTCCCACCCCTGTGGTCGCCTTCTGTGCCCAGAGCACTGACTGGCAGGTAGGCTCAGGTGGGCTTCAGCGCTCCAGGCTAAGGACACGCAGCTGGCAGCATCTGAGCTGTCCCAGCGTGTGCACACACCTGTTCAACAGTGGTCTGGGCGAAAGCCACTGAGGTGGGCAGAGACGAACTAACCATTCCGTAAGACACAGGACCCCCTGAGCAAACAGGCTATGTTTTGAGGTTCAGAGCTGAAGTGTCTGCAGTGCTTCTGGACCAAGGGAGCCGAGCTGAACTTTCATGGAGAGCTCGCCCAGGGGATCTTTCCAGAAACCCCATCTCATGGGCTATTGTCAGGTGGAGGCCGCCTCAAGGCCACATCCCTCCAGTGCCTGGAACCTCAGGGAAAGGAGGGAGCTGGCTGTTGGTACGGCTGCAGGCGGGAGATGAGGGGCCCTATGATCCGCCCTCCAGAACAGGCCCGAGCATCTTCCGGAAGTCAGGAGACAGGGCGGGACGCGGTCAAAGGCACAATCCCTCTGCCAACTGCCCAGGCCCCACGCTCGCCCTTACACTTCCTACTCCGTAACCTTGAGCACCAAACCCTGTGCTGGGTTTTCTCCTCTACAGAATCGGAAGGGTAAAACCATGGATCACCATGAAGAATGGATGAGACAACCCAAGGGCGGCACTGGGAACCCTCAACACCGGTTGACGTCATCTTTAGTATTCCGAGACCTTGCCATCATCTTTCCTCCTTAGTGCTCAGAACAAACAGCTTGTAATTTTCATGCACATTTCACATCCACAAAAGATTCTGTATGAAGCCTGAGTCTTGCCCTGAAGGTGGGCACTCCCTGCTTCTTTCACACGCTGACGTCACCAATCTCGATACCTAAGAAACTGTAACTCTCTTTCTTATGGTATTGCCCAATTGTGCTCAACTACTTCAGTCATGTCTGACTCTGTGATGCTATGGACAGTAGCCCACCAGGCCCCTCCGTCTGCAGGATTCTCCAGGCAAGAATATTGGAGTGGGTTGCTATTCCCTCTTCCGGAGGACCTTCTAGACCCAGGGATTGAACCCTGCATCTCCTGCTTCGCAGGCAGACTGTTGATCTCTCAACCACCGGGGAAGCCCATTGCCCATTTAGTTATCACACACACACAAAAAAATCCCATATAGACTGGATGTGGTGATCAGCCCCATTTTACTGGCAAGGCAACCAAGATCTGATGGGTTTCCAAGGCTAGCAGGTGTGAACCTCGCCTCTGCTTGGACCCGACTGGACGGGACAGTGAGGAGGGAGAGGTTGAGCTGGGGCAGAGTGGCGGGGCAGGCAGGTCAAAAGCAGGGACGGGGATGAGAGTGAGGGAGGGGGTGTCCCAGAAGATGGGGTCACAGGGACATCCTAGTTAAAGGCAACAAAGACCCCAGCCCAACAATCTCCTGCCAAGGTTAAGGCGGGCAAACGTGTTGTGAGGTTATGGCATGTTCCTCGGGGCAAATGGGCAGGGGGCAGGCGAGGGCTGGCCACATCTACCCCTGTACTGTCTCCCCCCTTCACAGACACCATCCATCCCAGGATGGCCTTCGAGCATCTTGGCCGCCGCTTCCCCTGCCTTCCGTTCAAGCCAGTGGGGAAGTCCCCTCATCTGGCACAAGTTGAAAGATTCCAAACACTTTACAATTTAGAGGTCGGGTATCTGCACACCTATGCTCAGAGCATCACTATTCACAGTAGCCAAAAGGGAGAAGCTACCCAAGTGTCCACCGACTGGACCAACGGACAAACAAACTGCAATGTATCCATGCAATGGAATATTATTCAGCCCTCAATTGCAGTGAATCCTGACACAGGCTACAGTGTGGAGGGCAGTGAGGACACTACTTGGGGGAAAAATGACGAGGGCTGTGGAACTCTACCTATATGAGGCCCCTGGAGCAGTCAGATCCATGGAGACAGAAAGCAGGCCCGTGCGACCAGGTACAGGGGGTGAGCAGCCGGGGGTGAGGAGCTGCTGTTCGGTGGGGACAGAGTTTTGGTTTCACATGATGCAAAGAGTCTGGGGGTGGTGACACAAGAACATGAATGGACTCAACACTGCTGAACTGAGTGCGTAAAAATGGTGAAGATGGTAAATTCAACGTTACGTGTATTTCACCATCATTTGTTTAGAAACTCGGATGGGGTATGCGGCCTCAGTCCACGCCCAGCATGAAGTCAGTGCACCCTCCCCATGCCCCGAGGGGACACCTGGCCTTGCTTCCCAGCCACCTGCCCACGCTTGCTCAGTGCCCTGGGCAGGGCTGCAGCTACCCAGAGGAAGGGGGCCAAGCTCATGCCTCTCGGCTCCCCTGCTACTCAGGCAGGGCCTGACACACCGCTGGTGCTCAGTAAAGACTCGGGGAAGGGAAGGAGGGTGGGAAAAAGAGGAGAGGAGCAGACAGACGGACACAAGAGGCAGAGGCAGACAGACACACGCGGCTCCCTCTCTGCCGCACGTGTGTGCTCGTGGCCTGAGAACCAAGGGGGCTTTCCAGGCCCTCAGAACTTGCCCTGGCTTTATTTTAGGACTTGATGAATCCTGTCCCCATTTCACTGCCCAGGATTCTGAAACCCCAAGGGGCTAGGGGGTGGGTTCCGGGTCTCTCCTGTCCTGGGCATTTCAGGGCCCAGAAGAACCCGGACGTGAGCACTGGGGCTCAGCTGTCCACGATCAGTGTCCACAGCAAGGGGCCCCATGGCTGCAGAGGTGCGCACTGCCCAGGCCCCCACCACCTCGTTCCCCCGGGCCCTGACAGAGGCTCCTCCTCCCCAGAACCTCTCAGCGTCTTAGTTCTAGAAAACCCGAAGGCTCCCTCCCTGGTGGAGATGAAGTGATCCCCTCCACAGAGCCCTCCCCGCACCCCCTCCACCCCCTCACCCCGGGGCCTCCTTCCAGGGGAACAGCCACCCCCGTGCTTCCGTTATCTGCACAGACTGTTCCCAGGCGATAAAGGGCCAGGGTCAGATGCGGGGAGCTTTGTGGCCTGGCTGAGCACAGGGATTTCCCTGGCCCGTCGCCCCTGCTGTTTGCTCACCTGTCATCTCAGCCTGGTGACGAGGCTGACATGAAAGGGGGAGCGGGCACGTGTGGCAGGAGAGGTCACTTTTTGGAAGGCTGTTGGCTATAAACTTGCCTGCGTGGCTTTCGCCGGAGGCCCCAGGCAGCCGCACGGCTGGTCCCCGGTTAATGTGTAATTAGTGAGCACCCCTCGGGCAGCCGTGGGAGGTGGTTTCACCCCCGCTCCCTACGCATTTCTTCCCATACCTCCAGGCTGGCCATCTCATGTTGTGCTTGCTGGGCCCCAAACCGCTGAAAACTGAAGGCCAGGGGCGCATCCCAGCCCTCAGCCTCCCCCAAAGGCCCAGCTCCTCCAGCTCGGGCCCGGAGGGCCGCCCACACGGGGTGAGGTCGAAGCACGACCTCTGACCCTAGGGGAAGACAGGGCATGGGGGTCAGGTGTGCTGGCCTCATACTGCAGAGGAGCCAGCTAGGACGGCACCCTTGGCGTGAAGACCCGACGTGCGCTGTCTGTCCCCTGCCCCTCAGCTCCCAGCCAAAAAAAATCAGTGCCTTTCTTGTTAATCACACCAATGAAGGCTGTGTTGGGGTTGAGCTAATGTCAAGAAGTATCAAAACACAACGCAGGCAAGGACCAGTGGTCTTGAGCATCCCACAGAGCGGTCCTTGGTAAGAGCTGAAGAAATGGGCCACTGAGACTACAGTAATCGGTTAAAATGACATATTCCTAAAAAGCACCAAATCCAGAGTGAATTTGATGTTGAGGGGGGGCAGGGTTTTTCCAGAAGCCCTTTTCCTGAAGTATATTAATAACAGAAAGGCACACAAATCGCAGGAATACAGCTCAACGAATTCCCTACCCAGGGCATTTTCCTGTGGGCCCCGCACCCAAATCACAGCACAGAGCATGATCGGCCCTGGGAGCCCCCAGCCCCTTCCACGTGCTTCCCTCCCCCAGGGACCACCATCCTGACTTCAAACGCCCCAAGCAGGTTCTGCCTGGTCTTGACTGTCATGTAAGTTCTCTGTGCGCCTGCCTCCCTCTGGGTCAGGCGGAAGCGTGTGCTGGCTCACCCCCATGGCCACTGCCCTCACCCGGGGCTGGACCCCACGGGGACATGTCCCCGTCTGCTTGCCCCTCTCCTGGGAGTGCTCCCGAGGGTTGGGCATGGTCTGGGCCATTTGAGGAGAGCACGCATTGGTGTATTCCCAGGGGACACTGTGCACTTCTGCTGGGCACACACCAAGCTAGGGACCAGGCTGAACTCCAGGGAATCTGTTTG
The DNA here is from genome assembly GCA_006410615.1 of Neotragus moschatus. NCBI lineage: Eukaryota > Metazoa > Chordata > Mammalia > Artiodactyla > Bovidae > Neotragus > Neotragus moschatus. The sequence continues at coordinate 1,541,614 of SJYA01001832.1, forward strand.
TCCTTTTTCTCTCTGAGTTATAAGCAAGTGTTGAGTATGAAAAGTTGAGTGGAGTATGTTTGCAGAGCATTGATTTTTCATGAAAGTGGGTATAAAAGCCAGGAGAGAGATATAACATGCTACTAAAGTGCAGACCAATGAGTCTTCAAACGCTTGCAGCTTCCGTCAAGTGGGTCATGAATGTAGCAGAAAGAGCATGAGCGCAGGAGCGCTGGTACTAGGCAGGACTGACTGGAGGAGGAGGCGGGCCTTGGGGCTACTGAGCTGGGATCAGGACCGCAGTCCCTGGGGACAGGAAGGACCAGGCTGCATGGGGTAGTGAGGCTGGCGTAAGTGGGAGGGATGCTAAAGAAAGGACCGTTCTGAAAACACAAAAGGACAGTGACGGGATGAGCTGGGTTCTGAGGGCAAGCTGAAACCCACCTTATCCCGTCATTCCTGGTGGGCAACATTCTATGGGGTCGCAAAGGGTCAGACATGGCTGAGCGGCTGGCACTCTCACTTTGAAGGGAATCCGGGGCTTCCCAGGTAGGACAGCTGACCTCACGCAGAGGCTCTGTCTCCCCTGCTTGGGGCCCATCAGTCAAACAGGCTCCAGCAGCTCCGACTGCCCCGCAACCATGAACCCAGGACACATGGCTCGCTGGGGGCAGCGCCTCCTCTGTCCCCTCCCCGACAGCTGTATCTGCATCCAAGCCCTCGACTGTGAGGTTCACAGCGCTAGAGAAGCTGTCTCTGCTCTAAGCCCCAGATGAGCCTGTCACAGGAGAGGACCCATTGTCATAAATCCTGGAGGTGATGCCGACACGCTGAGGAGGCCCTGCCCTTGTGCCCAGCACCCCCTCACTCTGGGGGACAAAGTGAAGTAAAGTGGTGTCTCAGATGGTAAAGAATCAACCTGCAACGTGGGAGACCTGGATTCGATCCCTGGGTTGGGAAGATCCCCTGGAGAAGGGAATGGCCACCCACTCCGGTATTCTTGCCTGGAGAATTACATGAACAGAGGAGCCTGGTGGGCTACAGTCCCTGTGGTTGCAAATCTCAACATCCCAATATCCTGAGGGCGAAGAGATACTCTCAAACTCATCAGAATGGGCCTCCCAGCAAAGCTTCACCCAGTGATTATTTTATGAGATTGTTATCACCTGTAGCCACGGGATTAATAAAAATTGAGGGTAATAAAATAAATCACGAAGGATACTGATGCTGTCAACTGTGTCATAAAAACGGGACTTCCCTGGTGGCTCACTGGTAAAGAATCCGCCTGCCAGGCAGGAGACTCCAGTTCGATCCGTGGGTTGGGAAGGTCCCCTGAAGGAGGGCATGGCAACCCACTCCAGTATTCTTGCCCAGAGAATCCCATGGACAGAGGAGTCTGGTGGGCTACTGTCCACGGGGTCGCAAAGAGTCGGACACAACTGATCAACTGAGCATGTGACATAAAAGAGAGAAAGGAGGCTTCGTCTGTAGTGACGTGTTCTCCCATCATGCAAACTCAGAATGAGGGCCAGGAGGAAGGGAGCATAAAGGAGACAGCTTTAGATGCAAGCCACTCACTTAGCCTGGGTGCTAAGTGAGCACCTGTGCCCTGCGCCAACCAAAGGGCTGCCCACAAATGCCCTGGGGGTGCAAGGGGGAGGGGCTTCAGATCTAGCCTCTGTTTAAGCCCCCTCCCTGGGAGGAAGCTGCTCCCATGGTCACCCCCACTGCCTGGATTACAGAGGGGGAGGGGCTGTGAGTGCAGCCTCCCCCTCACCACCCTCGGGTGGAGGGGCTCACGCGATGCACACAGGAGGACGCGCACCTGAACCAAGAGTCCCCTCTTGTTCTGCACAGACACCAACCCCAAGGAGAGCCAGATTTCCCAGCAATACAGAAGGGGCCCCAGTGTCACCCTTGTGACATCCCTGTACTTGCAGCAGGCCCAGGAGCTCCCTGGAGTGACCAAAGGAAAGGGCAGCCCTGCCCAGCCCAGTGCAGCCTGGGCACCAACTTCAGGGAAAACACACAAATCAGCTCGGATCAGATGGAGCGTGGACTGCAGTTCAGACCTGGCCCTGAGCAGACCCCACCCGGAGGAAGGGAAGGAGTTTCATGGCTTAAATAAGACGGGCGGCCTAGAGAAGGCTGCTGGCTCAAGGGCAGGGTCTAGGAGGCGGCCAGTTAGGGGAGGCGGTGGGAAAGCGGGCAGTGGGGGCAGAGGCGGGCAGCATCGTGTGGGCAGCGCCGCACACGGGCAAGTTGGGGCTGGGGAGGCACGGGGATCTTGTACCGAGTGACTGGGTCAGGGCCAGGTGTTCCTGTAAAACCTGACTCGTTCAGGGGAGGCCATCTGGGCAGGTGGCCCTGGGCCCCATCCCCACCCCTGCCAACTTTCTTTGATTGCTGAGAACTTGGTTATGGTCATCAGGAAGCTGGGAGATGCTACCGGGAAAGTCAACTCGCTTTCGCAACAGGTGCATCGACCATCTCCAGTCGGTCTCAGCAACTCTGAGGACAAACAGGAGGAGGAGGGGGGTTTCAAGAAGGAGAGAGGGATTCAGAACAGGAAGCCTGATCCAGCCCAGCTGTCTGGACCCCGAGCAGAGGCCCCCCAGGGGCACAGCCATGACTCATCCTGGCTTCTTCACCATCCAACTCGGAGGATTCACCTCTTGGCCTGGCCTTCCTGTGCCCCAGTTCTGTCTTGGGTTTTCTCCCGTAGGAGATGTTGGGTGCTCAGGGCCTCCAGCAGCTCAAGGGATGGGGTACCAGCCGCCCAGATGACCCAAGTTTCCCAGGAGAGGCCTGTGTCCTACATCCAGCAAGGGTGAGTTGGAGCCAAGTGGCCACCCATCAATATGCAATCCAAACACCCACCAAGGCCCCTTGGCCTGTAATAAACCCAGCTGGATGCAAAAACAGGCCCGAGAGCCCAGGATACAGCCCTGCTCAGGTAATGATTAACGGGCAGCTCAGGGCCCTGGAGGTCACACTGATAATGAGAAAGTTTCCCCGAGCTATCTCAAGTGCAGAGGGCCCCGGGGAGGGGCCCTGCTGGCGCCCGACTCTGACTCCAGCTAACGCTTCCTGCCTCTCCAGGGTGTGCTCACTTCAATGACCCAACGTGGCCCTGCCCACAGGTACAGGCGCCTGACGTCAGGAGCCTGGGGACACGGCCCTGGTAAAGTCCACAGTGAGGACGCCAACGGGGGGCGTCCTCTAGGAGGCGGCTTTTCCCTGGACCCAATACAGATAAGCCCTTCCAAGATGAGAAGGCTGCATGGCTTCTTATCTTTACGGCTTGCCGGTCCTGAGCCTTGGAGGGCCTCTCTCCAAGAGGAGTGAAACTCAGAAAGGATTTTCAGCCTTTTTTTTTTTTTCTTTTTGAAAAGCACTCTGGCATCTTGCAATGAAATTCTCCAGCAACTTTCCTCCAAAGTTCTTGAACAACTTCAAATGCAAAACAAGTGAGGATGGCTAAGACCCTGATTTGGGTCTATTATGGTGCTTTTCAGAGTGCAGGAGAATCCTTTCACTGGGGAGGCAAGGCCATCAGAGAAGCAATAACAATAAAAAGGACTCTAAGAGACTTCTCTGGCGGTCTAGCAGCTAAGACTCCTTGCCCCCAGTGCAGGGGGCCTGGGTTCCATCCCTGGTCAGGAAACTAGAACCCCCATGCCACAACTAAGAATTCTCAAGTGTGTGTGTGGTAAGTCACTTCAGTTGTGTCCAACTCTTTGTGACCCCCTGTACTGTAACCTGCCAGGCTCCTCTGCCCATGGGATTCTCCAGGCAATAATACTGGAGTGGGTTGCCATGCTCTTCTCCAAGGATCTTCCTGAGTCAGGGATCAAACTTTCGTCTCTTTTTTTCTCCTGCACTGGCAGGCGAGGTCTTTACCACTAGCACCACTGGGAAGCCCGAGTTCTCATGCCGCAACTAAGACCCGGTGCAGTCAAATAAATTGTCTAAGATGAAGAGCCTACAAAGCCTCAGTGTTCTAGGAAATCACAATGTCAGCAGAGGATGAATGGGGTCTCCCAGTCTGCAAACAGATGTGAAGACTCGCTGGAGGGCATTGTCAGGACGAAGATGGCGCCATGAGCCACCATCCCAGCTTTGGCTCCAACACCTTCTATCGAACCTTCTACTGGGGTCCTCATCCACCAACGGAGTCCCAACTCAGAGACATTTCACTCTGTCTTTCTTTTACTTTCCACTCCATCAGCTCCTCTGAACTGACAGCAAGGGTCAGAAGCACCTTTCCGACTAAGAACAGGAGCTAGGAGACTCTTGGAACACTTTCCAGGCTCTCCTTGTAGAGCAGGAGCCGTGTACTGTTCCTTGAAAAAGCTGATCCTGATTCCTGCCGGCACACCCGTCACCTGGCACTCCAGGCGGTCCCCGGATGTCATCAAATATTGACATCCTGTCCTGGTGAGCGGGCAGCCAGCTCTGGGATCCTCTAACCTCAGGAGGCCACCCGCTGAGCTGTGTGCTTGGAGCCTTTTATTTGTGATCTAATCCATCAGCTAGCTTGTACCAAGACCCCACCTCATCTCTCCAGTCAGAGTCTACTGGGCAAGTGACTTTTTCTCCTTCTTCAGATGAGTATGATCACGCTGACCTTCTCTCAAATGCGTTTTACTTTAAAATGCCCATGGAGACGACCCTGGTGGTCCAGTGGTTAGGAATCCACCTGCCGACGCAGGGGACAACGAGTTCCACCCCTGGTCGGGGAAGATCCCACGTGCTTTGGAGCAAATAAGCTTCGAGCCACAACTACTGAGCCTGTGAGTCACGACCAAGCTGCAACTACTGAGGCCCGAACACCCGAGCAGAACACCCATGCTCTGCCACAAAGAGAAGCTCCCACAATGAGAATCCCACGCACTGCAACTGGAGACCAGCCCCTAGTCGCCACAACTAGAGAAAGTCTGCATACAGCAACAAAGACCAGCGCAGCTACAAACAAGTAAAGATATTTTTTAAATAAATTTTTAAAAATAAAATGTATTAAAATGTAAACAAGCAAAATGTAAAATAAATAAATAAATAAAACACTATGTGCCATTGATGGAAATAACACCATCTCCTGTAAAGGAAGCAATCTGGACCAAAACAAAACAAAAAACAAGCCCTATCAAGTTTCCAGACCTACCAACTAGTGTACAGGAAATACAGGACTAGAGGGAAATATTAAATGACACCCAGGGCTGCACGTGGCAGCATCTAGAACATTGGAAACCGTATATTGATCGATCTCTATCCTTGCTGAGTACATGGCGGGGGTGGGGATGGGGGTCATTGTCTTATTTACTCTGCTTCTCTGAATGTGTGAAATGTTGATCATAGGGTTAAAAATAACTACTACAAGTATTTGGCACATACACATGTACACAAATACAAAGCGACACTCAGACACCTCTCCATAACCCACCGTGCTTGGAGACAGTGATAAGGAAAATGTGAAGGACGGACCCACACCCCACCTGCTGTAACGGGCCCCTTTCATGCCCTCTCATCTCCACCTGGACCAACAGGCTCAAGGGCCCCCAAGCCCTCCTTCCCCTTCAGATCCTGGCCTAGCACAGCCCCAGGGCACAGGGATGGGGCCCACGGGCTCTGAATGGTGTGGTCATGATGGGTTCCAGGAAACACCGCATCTGGGTGCATGGATGCGGATCTGACTCCGCCAGTCACCAGCTGGGAGGCTTTGGGCAGATAACCCCTGCGAGCATCACTTGACCTCTCCGAGTGCTGACGCTTTCCTCTGTCAAGAGAGAAGAGTTATTTGTTCAGAGCACACTGTGATGGGCGTGAGGACAATGAAGATAAGAATCTCTGCTCTTAGGAGCGAGACCGGGCTTCAGGAACGTCCAGCACAAGGCTGGACGCTAGAAGGGCCATCCCAGAGGAAAAGGCCACTAAGGAGCTCTGGGCAGAAGAGAAGCATTTGTCCCTGAATATCAGGGAAGGCTCCTTGGAGCAGGAGGCATTTGAGCCGGACCCTGAATGACAGGCTGTCTGGGGACAGGAAGAGGAGAGGAAGCCAGCAGAGGGAGCCCTGAGCCCATGAGAAGGAAGATGCCTGGTTGTAGGTCTGAGAAGGTAGGTTCAGTCCCTGGATCTGGAAGATACCCTGGAGGAGGAAATGGCAACCCATTCCAGTATTCTTGTCTGGAAAATTCCACAGAAAGAGGAGCCCGGTGGGCTACAGAACATGGGGTTACAAAGAGCCGGACACGACTGAGCAACGAACATACACACACAGGTTACACAGAGAGGGTGGCTTAGGGAGAAAGACCTGATGCTATTTGCAGCCAGAAAGAGGAGGGACCTAGGGCAGCCTCTGTGAACCAGCTCTGACGGTAACAAAGACAAGACGTCTGACAGCATAGCGGGCTTCCTCCTCTGAGGGAAAAGGGACACAGACACACAGACACGCACACCACACACACACACACACACACACACACACACGGGGGTGTGAAGATCGAATCAGGGTCTTGTGCACTGCAGGCAGATCCCTTACCATCTGAGCCTTTGTGGAAGCCCAAGGCTGGGGCAGGAGTTCACAAACCATGTAGGAGAGAGAGGACAGCTGGAAAAAGGAAGGATGCCAGCTGCCAACTGCAGACACATCCGCCCCCAGGATTAGGCGGGGAAATGTGTCCTCTTGTCCCCCATGTCAGACCTCTTAGCATCCTGCCCAGGTTCATTCTAGAATCAGTCCTCCAGGACCAAGAGAACGGTTCGGGGGGCCACTTGACCCCTGCAGCCCTAGCCTGGCTCCCTGAGGGGGTGATGGGAAAGAGGCCACCCTGCCCCCGCAGCCCAGCACGCTGTGTTCTCTCTGTTCTCTCTACAGAAAAATGGCATCACAAAATCAAAATGCACGTGGGTAAAGAAGCATAAAAATGTTCCATCAGGCAGCTTATTCATAGACAAGTCCATTTCTGTTTGTGGTATTTGTAGGCTTTTTAAAATTTGTAACTTGAGATTTTTCTCTTCTTATTCTTAAAAAAAAATAAATAACTCTAGCAAATTCAGTCTTATTTTCCTTAAACTGTACCACCCCCTCCCCAAATCCTCATCCTAAGTCCTCAGAGTAGAGAACACCCCCAAATGTGCACCTACCCTTGATTCTGGGCAAGTGAAGCTCCTGGGAGCTCCCCCACCCACAGCCCACCTCTTCTTGTCCCTCCTTAACTTGACTGACGGATGCCCAGTGCCCACAGGGAGAAATGGGCAGCTGAAGGCAGGGCCACAGGACCCTGATGGTAAATGGACTCTGTGGGGGTGCGGGCCTGGGAAGATCGCGGGCCCCGTGAGCCACAGCATGCTGGTCAGGTTCACTGCCCACCTTCTGGGGGCCTCTGGACACACTGCACCCCTCCTACCCAGAGACAATGGAGTACGAAGGAGCCAGTGGGGAACAGCACTGGTGGAGACAGAAGCCAGTGCCCTGAGGGGACCCCACATGGTTTCCGGCAGTGGCCCTTTCAACGGTCACAGCCTGGGACACAGTGGCCGAGGCCCCCAAAGTGGACTCAGAGGCCCAGCTCCCTCAGGAGTCTACCTCCCAGCTCTCACCCTCACCTGATGCTCTGTGGGCTGGCCGCCTCCTCTCCAAGCTACTCCCGAGAAACGGGTCTGTCTCCACCACCAGCAGAGCCCAGCCCTGTACCTCAGGATTTCAGAGGATACTCGAGAAACACTTGCTAAACGCATGCATGCTGAGTCATGTCCAACTCTTTGCAGCCCCATGGACTGCCAGGCTCCTCTGTCCAGGGGATTCTCCAGGCAAGAATACTGGAGTGGGTAGTCATTTCCTCCTCCAGGGGATCTTCCTAACCCAGGGATCAAACCTGTGTCTCCCGCATTTCCTGCATTGGCAGGAGGATTCTTAACCACTGGACCATGAGGGAAGTCGTCTCCAGGTGATTCTTACGAGCACTGAGGTCTGTGAGCCTGGCCCTGACTGTGACATTTCCTTTCTAATGGCTTGCAGCATCTGCTCTCCGGATGTCTGTGGCCCATGGCTCAGAACTGTGCACCTGTGTGGGCAGGGGAGGGGTCAGGGCATCTCTGGAAGGGGGTGCTGACGGGCTTCCTCTGAAACACTGTCCAGCACCTGGTAACTCAGAAGGAGCCCACAGCAGATGAAGGAACAGTGGAGGGCCCTGGGAAAATGCTCACTGGACAGATGTGACAGCCAAGGACATTCCCCCTTGGTGACCCCACTGTAACCGGCCAGGTTCTGGGCTGGGGAGGCCGCTCCAGCCTCGTTTGCCAGTGAAGATGAGAAACCATCTTGCAGCCGCAGAACCTGGTGTGAACTCCCTGGTGTACCTTTGAATTTTCGAACAATAAAGATTAAACAATTAGATGTCAGCTGGGGTGGGAGTGGGGGGCGCCCACTGCCATCAGAGGGCTGGGTGTGGGTTCTGAGGGCCGTGGGGACTACATGGAACTCGGGGAGTTTTGCTCCCAGGTTGTGAGCTGTCTGGCTGGTGGGCTCTATGGGGAAAGCGCTGAGAAGACCCATCCAGGCCTCTCAGGCCCTGCGCTTGCTTGCTCCCTGGCTCCCCACTGGAAGGAAGCTTCAGCCCTGACCCAGGGCCTGGCAGCAACCTGCATGGGGAGCTGGTCAACGTCAGGACGGCAGCTGGGCTGGAAGGAGATGCAGCTGACTGTGGCTGAGAACTCAACAGGACATGGGCTCTCCTGTGAAAGCCACTCCTTTGACCGCCAACCTGGCCTCAGGGAGACAAAACTGCTCTCTGAACCAACGAGTCAGAGGGTCTCTTCCCGGCTCTGAAACCCTGAGGAGCTCCGGGCCCAGCCTGGCCAGCCCGGAGCTGGATGCCCGGCCCTGGGGGTCAGGGGTGGGGTGGAGGTGGCCTGGACTCTGCCCATGGTGGGGAGCAGCTTCCGAGAGTGTACCCAGGACCACATGAGCCATGACCCACTGCCAGACTTCCCAGTTTGCAGCTTTCCCGACTGCAGGCACGTCCCAGTGAGGAGGGCAGCTTTCTAGAATGTTCTGGCTCAGCCCTCTTTTCTCCTCTTCCTTCACTGTTATCCCCTTCCCATTCCTCTCCCTCTCCAGGCCCTGCTCAGCCCTTTTATCTTCTCTCCAGACACCATCGTCAGCAATATTTTCTTGCTGAGCAGTCAGAAGGGGTGACCAGGTGGGCCATGAGGGCAGCTGCCCTTCAAGGGGTCAGTGCCCCCTCCACCTCCAGCCCAGCCCCCCTTGCCCGCGCCAGCCCCCATCCAGCCATTCCCAGGGTTCCCAGGCAGATGCTAACTGAGGACAGCGGAGCCCTTTCCGGGAAGGACTCCACGCCACCACACGGGCCAGTTAACAAGGGTCCGAAGCACATGCTACACTGCTCACGCATCATCAATTGATGACACTGCTTTCAGAGATCCCGTCCTCCCCACCCAACTCATGATTTTAACTGTATTCAAGGAAAAGGAGCTGAGTGTTCAAAAGCCCAGAGATAGCAATAAAACCAAGTGAGACAAAAGCCTGGCGGCAAAGCGGTTTACCCTGATGTGTTTTTCACCTCACAAACTGCTAAATAAAGAGCACACGGAGCTCCACAAGTGTTTTATGGAGCCTCCTGTATGTTATTCCCGAAGATGCGTCTCTACACATCTCAGCCTCTATAATTTAGCCAAAGCAGCAGAGGTAAAAGCAGCTGGGCCACTTGTCCCCACATCCACCAGCGAGTCTTGTGGCTGTGTTACCCATGCTTCTGGGGATCACAGCCCTTCCTGGCTGGTCAGGGGATGCTGCGGCCAGCAGGCAGCCACACCGCAGGCAGCTCCTGTCCCCGGGCTGGTGGCATGCCACTTGGCCTTGTTCCAGCAGCCTAGAGTGAACTGTTTCCAATTTATATCCGTTGGCTTTCATGAAACCTACGTATCCCACCCTTCAATCTAACATTGGCAACTCACGTTAGTCTCCGTGGGCCCCAGCCAGTCAGAAGGCAGTAAGTGATTCTGATCAGGTCTGACGCATCACTGGGCAGTGTCAAGCTATGCCCTGGAGTCCAGATGGTTCCCTCCACCAACTTGAACAAAATGGCAGAACTCAAGTGCCTAATACTCGGATCTTCTACAAAGCCTGAAGGGTTGCTGTGGAATTGGGTTTAATGGGTCTCCAAAGCAGCACAACTGCCATCAGGAAATGGTCTAAGGCTGAAGGCATACAGGACATGAGCGTGTGCGTGCTCAGTCGTGTCTGACTCTTGGCAACCCCATGGACTGTAGCCCACCAGGCTCCTCTGTCCATGGGATTCTCCAGGCGAGAGTACTGGAGTGGGTTGCCATTTCCTTCTCCAGAGGATCAAACTCGCATCTCCAGCATCTCCTGCATTGGCAGGCAAGTTCTTTACCACTGAGCCACAAGGGAAGCCCGTAATGACGTGAGTAGGTGGTCACACAGGCTTGCTGGTTGGAGGTGGTCTGTGATGACTGTGCTCAGACTCTGTGCCTGGTGCCAGGTGGAGAGATGGCCAGCAGGGGGTTTGCTGCTGCTGCTGCTAAGTCGGTTCAGTCGTGTCCAACTCTGTGCGACCTCATAGATGGCAGTCCACCAGGCTCCCCCATCCCCGGGATTCTCCAGGCAAGAACACTGTAGTGGGCTGCCATTTCCTTCTCCAATGCATGAAAGTGAAAAGTGAAAGGAAGTCGCTCAGTCATGTCCAACTCTTAGCAACCCCATGGACTGCAGCCTACCAGGCTCCTCCATCCATGGGATTTTCCAGGCAAGAGTACTGGAGTGGGGTGCCGTTGCCTTCTCCAAGCAGGGGGTTTAGATGAGTCCTTTTGGGGGCAAGCTGGCCAAAGAGAAAAGGATGCTGTCTGCAGAGTTCTCATCAGTCTTATTATTGGCATCAAATATGCCAGGTTCTTGGACTTCCCTGGTGGCCCCATAGTTAAGACTCCGTGCTGCCAGTGCAGGGGGCATGGGTTCAGTCCCTGGTTGGGGAATTAGATCTCACATGTCTCACAGTGCAGCCAAAAAAAAATTTTAATTAAAAAGTGCATGGTTCCCGAAGATCTTGTCAATAGCCTACATTCAAAGTCTTACTTGAAATGAGGCTCTCCCCTTCATGGGCCAGAGGTTAACAGGGGGCTCTCAATCTTAGTCACTCCTTAAATGGCAAACCTCCTTCCCAGGGTTAAAGTTATAGGGACTGAAATAAAACAGAGGGACTCCACAGGGAAACAGGCATTCTTCACCGCTGTTCTGTACACAACTGTATTGACAGTTTTCTTATATTGCAATACTAAGCCTAAAGTCTACCTACAGAGTTCCCTTCCAGTCAAGGTCAGTGGTTTTCAAACTCACATGTTTATAAGTATCCTGTACAACTGTTGAATTAAAACCATTTCAGGATGCTTTATGGGAGGCTAAAGGGAATTTCAAAGGTAATTTGGCTTGGACACGATTTTTGCCTTTCGTGCTGATATCAGAACCTAATCCATGTGCAATCCTCCCCCGCAACCACATAACCAGGAAATCAATGAATGTTAACACCCTGCTCACTCAGTTCTCCTGGGTGAGTTCTTCCTGCTCAGTCAGAGCCAGGTCAGGGGACGCACTTCCCCCTAAAAACCCGGACTGTCTTGTGTCTTCTTCTACTTCTCTGTCATCAAATACAGAGAAGAAAAAAGCAAAGACAGGAGGATACATTAATAGGATTAATAGAATTCTAAGGATTCCCCTTAGATTGGGGGGATTTTTTTTCCTTTTTATATCTTGCATAAATATTTCCAGGTCAAAAAAATAATGCTCACCCTACAGTAAAAGGGAAAGAGAAAGGAAACACAACACGTGAAGCACGGCCCAGGCGCCGCTCAGTCTGAGGGTGCCTGTTTATCTCAGATGTCCGCTGGCAATTGGAAGCATTACAGCTCACTGATAACCAGCAGTGAGTAAGCATCACGGCCACTCAGAATGTCACCCTGAAGTGCCAATAAAACGCCCACGACTTCTTCACTGGCATCACTCCATGGCCAGTGCGCTCCCAAAGGCAAGCTTACACGTCTTCAAGTTACAAATAACCGTTTCATCTGTTTTCTGCTACCTCACCTGGACTCTTGGCACTTGGGCTGGTCCCACTCGAGAGCCTTCCACACCAGCTGCAAGGCCTTTCTAATCTTGCAAGGCAGAGCTCAGTGGGCCGGAAATTCCCCACACCTGCTGCCTCAAAGCCAAGCTCCACAAATGTTAAACCAGGAGCTACGGTCCACAGGGTTGCAAAGAGTCGGACATGACTTCGCAACTAAACCACCACCACCACATCTGAGCTGCTCCAGAGACAATAAGTGTGGGTGGGCCCCTGGCTACACCCGGGCTCACACCTCCCTCGCTGTCAAGGCTCTGGGGGATCGTTCTTAAGGCAGCGTTTAGCCGCAGTTCCAGGAACAGGAGACAGGGCAAGAGACTCCTGGAAAGCTCTTTGTAAATGCGTTTCCTGGAGAGGTTTAACAACTGGAGCCCCCCAGTCGGAGGGGAGGAGGTGCTGCACTCAGGGCTCTGATCCCTGGAATCCTGGGCTCTGCTCCGGAGGGCGGCCACCAGCAGAGAGGGGTGCTCATGCAGGCTGTGAGCTGGGTCGGAGGGAAGCAACAGGTGACAGACAGCAAAGTAGAGAGAGAGAGATACCCCGTGGGGCTGACTGCCAGTGAGAGGTCAAAGATTGGTCAGGAGAAGAAAGCAGGTGAGGGTGAGGCCTTCTAACTTCCAAGATCTAGGAGAAAGGGGGCAGAAAGGGCAGGGGGCAGAGGGGTGGAGATGAGAAAGTGCTTGGCTGTTCAGTCGCTCAGTCGTTCAGCTCTCCATGACCCCATGGACTGTAGCATGCCCAGGCTTCCCTGTCCTTCACCATCTCTCGGAGCTTGCTCAAACTCATGTCCATTGAGTCAGTGATGGCACCCAACCATCTCACCCTCTGTTGCCCCTTCTCCTCTTGCCTTCAATCTTTCCTCGCATCAGGGTCTTTTCTAATGAGTTGGCTCTTTGCATCAGGTGGCCAAAGTATTGGAGATTCAGCTTCAGTCCTTACAATGAATATTCAGGACTGATTTCCTTTAGGATTGACTGGTTTGATCTCCTTGCAGTCCAAGGACTCTCAAGAGTCTTCTCCAACACCACAGTTCAAAAGCACCAATTTTTCAGAGCCCAGATTTCTTTATGGTCTAACTCTCACATCCATACGTGACTACTGGAAAAACCATAGCTTTGATTGCTGCTCCTACTGCTAAGTCGCTTCAGTTGTGTCTGACTCTGTGCGACCCCAAAGACGGCCTCCTACCAGGCTCCTCTGTCCCTGGGATTCTCCAGGCAAGAACACTGGAGTGGGTTGCCATTTCCTTCTCCAGTGCATGAAAGTGAAAAGTGAAAGTGAAGTCCCTCAGTCGTGTCTGACTCTTAGCGACCTCATGGACTGCAGCCCACCAGGCTCCTCCATTCAAGGGATTCTCCAGGCCATTGTCTTCTCCATGTACTATCTTAGAGACTGTTTATTTTGGTCATCACTTAAGGTGGTATCACCAAGTTTCCCTGTAAAGGTATAGTTTTTCCTTGTAATTAACAAGTATTCTGGAGACTTCCCTGGTGGTCCAGTGGTTAAAGGTCCACTTTTCAATTCCAGGGACCCAGGTTTGATTAGCCAGACCATTTTACATTAAAAACAATGGTGGAACTTGGATCTGTCGTTACACAAACATGTAAGTACAAGGTTGACCAGCAGGTGTCAGGCTAAGACAATCTATTTTCTGTGAAGCAACACCTCCGAGCTGATTAATTACCTCTGTGAACCCAAAGTTGTACCTCCACTCAGAGAGGGTATGACCCACTTGTCAAATAAATCAAATCTCTGTCTTTATGCCAACAGCCTAAGGAGCAAAAGTAACATGAAGAATTATAGCTCCTTTTCTCTATGTGTTTCTTTTCCTCCCTCGACCCCAACTACATTTAAGCAGGTATTGGAAGTCAGAAAAGATCCTAAGTTAGAAAAACAGTATAATTTGAGATGCGGTGCTTTTGAGGACTTAAAAAAAAGCAAAGAAAATTAAATTGTGGAAGATGGTCTTTGCAGCATGAGGTCTCCAAATTCGTCGAGTCAGTACCTTCGCTGTGTCATCAGGAAACAACCATCGAGGGTCCTTTGTGTCCTGGGGTCCAAGCCGGATGCTGGAGACACACAAGCCCCCAAGCAGGGTCTCTGCTCTCTGGCTTGATGCCTCCTCCATAAGGTCCTTGAGCGCCTACACCTCGGAGCTTCCCCACTATGTCTCCTGCACAAGCACTGTGTGGGCATGGGGAGGGGGATGGTTTCTAATAAATATCGCTTCTGTCCTGCACACGCGAAAGCGAGCTCTCCAGCAGGGCACCACCCTGACTCCAAGATGACATCAGTAACTCCTAGACTGTGCAGTTCAGGCACCAAAGCACGTTCAGTTTCCTTCTCGGCTTCCCCCGGCTCCTCATACAGCTCGAACCAGGATTCGGTGATTTCCCTACCATTTCTTGAGCACGTATGTGCTCACGCCCGGAATCGTGAGAGGAGAACAGGGCGCCCCCTCGATAGCCACACCTCAGTGAGGCTGTGATTATCATCCTTCCATCATAGAGATGAAAGCCGAGGCTTAAAGACGCTCCATTTTCCCAAAGGCAGAAACATTGAGTCGGTCTTTTAAATGACAGCAGGAGTGTGTAACTGCACCCGTGGCCGGGGGGGACGGTGTGGTGGTGGCCTGGGCCCCACCCTCAGTGTTCCAGGATCTCCGTGTCCCATGATCGTTCCTGGTTTGTGCACGAAACCAACTGTGCCATGTAGCCACACACCTTAGACACACGGCCTCCTGCCAGGAGCCCGACGTGCGAACTCTGCAAGGAGAGAACTCCCCTAGGAGAGACCCTCCCTTTGCTGGCTGCCAGCAGCAGACACACCCACTCTCCCCAATTGACTGTGCGCTGATTCCAGCTCGGGGATTCCCAGAGGAACGCCATTCACCCAGAACCCTGGTTAAACTAAACACTCAGTTCTCAGACAAGTCACCTAAGATCTCAGCTCAAGGCCTGATGCGTTTGTAAAGATCTTTTGAAATATGGGCGTTCCTCTTTTCCCCCCCCAGACCTCACATACCGACGCTCAGCAGCTTCTTGCTCCCAAACCTTGCCATCTCTTGTCTCCTCTCTTCAGAGAAAACGTCCTAATGAAAGCCCCTGGATACCCTCAGGAGCGACAGTCACACCAAGCTCGACCTCTGCTTTCTTAGAACCAGTGATGCCCAATGTCCAGGGCAATGAAATCAAAGCAGGACTCCAACTCCGCAGACCAGGTGAGCTTGGGGTCTGCCCCCAAGCCCATGCTCTGCTCCACTGTCCCCAGGAGCTGAGCTGGAAATCCAAGGGCCCCCTGGCCTTGCCCACCCAGCGGCCGGGAGCAGAGCACCCTCCCCACCCTACGTGCCCCTGACCCCGAGATCTTCCCCTCCTCCCCAAGCACCCACGTTCCCCTATTCCTCCTTCTCTACAGGATCATGTGTAAGTGCACCTTCTATCACATTTTCCTGCCCATAGTTTCCCTTTGCTCCGGTTTTCTTCTCTGTTTTCTTTTCTGTCCTGTTGTACACATTTGTGTCCGTGACTGTGATGACTGGACGCGGCAGAGTGTATGCATGTTCATCACGGCCCGAGATCTCTGTGGCAGAGGTCAGCAGCACTTCATGCTCACGCCCGAGGACACCGAGGTGGGCGGGGCGGTGACCCTGTGGTTCAAGGGGTGGCAGGGGGTCCAGGCTCCTGGCTCATCATCCCAGGCCTCCCCTCGCCCCGCCTCACCACTGTGCACCCACCTCTCTGCCCTCAAGTTTATAACCTGTAGGGTCAAAGACAAAAGAAGGCCACTTCCTTCTCTCATGATACAGGCAGGGCCAGGGTGGACAAGGCCACAAAATAAATAGAATCAAATTTAAAAGGGCCCGCACCTGGAAACGCTCCTGGGAGGTAGGCTCCTCCCTGCCCCAGTTCTGCCGCATTGTGGGGTTAATGTGAACAACTACCCTCCCTGACCTTGAACCTTGTCTCTAGTCTAGTTTCCACATTCCTCCGAAGTCATTCCCCTTTGTGATATGAGATTCAAGTGACAGGAAAGAAACCAGGGTCCCCGGTTAAACAAAAGCCAGCCCAGCAGCAACTCTGAGTCACACTTAGACCACAAGCAGCCAGCTAGGGCACCTCCTCTGTGCCCTCTTGCAGTGGGTCCCCCAGTCCCTCTCCTGCCTCAACTCGGCCCAGTTGATCAGGACCCCTCCCGACCCCAAGGACTTTTCACCTGGGAACATGGAGCCCCCCAGGGTCAGTGGGCAGATTTGGGATATCATGTGTCAACTTGGACGGAGGAAAAGATGACTCTTGATCTTCAGTCACTTCTAACTGCAACTTAACATTTAGACAGAGCAGCCTCCAGTGGATCTTTCCAGCTTTGTTCAGGTGGAAATGATGTCAGTCACTCTCCACTTCACCGCGTGCTACACTGAGACCTCACACCAACTCAGCTCGGGAAGACTTGCCTTTGCTAACTGTAAGGTTTTGTATCTGGGAACAGCCTCTGACTCGGTGGTTAATCTACCGATCTCCAGATGTAGAAAATTAGACAGCAAGGGCCTTCACTAAGTTTCCTGACAACTCTGCCCGTGTCCAGTGAGTTCCCAGGGCCCAGACCAAAGAGAGAGCCCAGCCCCTATCTGCCCATCAGGGCTGGTTCTCTGGGAGCCTGGCTGACCTCCGGCCTCACCCAGGCCTCCGGGAAGAGCGTCCCAGATAAAATGAGATGCCCATGCTAGTCCTCAAACAGCTCGACGTAAGCTCACCAAGTGTGATGGTTGCTCCAACAGAGCCACTTGGACCGAGGAAATCGGCTTGTCCACACAGCATTCCACAAATACCTGCTGAGTCCCTACTGCGTGCCAGACACCGCACAAAGCATCATCAACAATCCAGGGGATTCTGGGTGGGGCCCCCCAGAGACAAAGCACTGACCCAGACAAAGTCCTTGATCAGAGTCCTGGGGACTCTGACGACAGGCGTGCATTTTATTCCTGATGCAAAGAGAAACCTCAGGAGGGTTTAAGCAGGAAATTGTCACATCCATTAGCGCTTTGGAAAACATCCTTCTGGGCACAACTTGCCTGGAAAATCCCATGGACAGAGGAGCCTGGCAGGCTGCAGTCCATGGGGTCGCTAAGGTCAGACACCACTGAGCGACTTCACTTTTACTTTTCAATTTCATGCATTGGAGAAGGCAATGGCAACCCACTCCAGTGTTCTTGCCTGGAGAATCCCAGGGACGGGGGAGCCTGGTGAGCTGCTGTCTATGGGGTCGCACACAGTCGGACACGACTGAAGCGACGCAGCAGCAGCAGCAGCAGGGCACAACTCAGAGGCTCTGGGCAAGAAGCCCAGATGCAGCCACGCTGGTGAGTCAGGAGACCTGGCCTGGCACTGGACAAGCTGAGGTCATGGGGCAAGTCCCTCGTCTCTGGACACAGGGCCTTCACTTGGGAATGGTGGAGCAGATGGGTGGACTGGAGGGCACAAGTGACCCTGGGAAACGGGGACTTTCCTGGAGTAGCCTGATGACTGGCACCTCTACCCAAGGCTCCCCTGAGTGGGGTGGATGGCCTATGGGACCCGGGGCTGGCAGTGGTTCCCCCAGACCTCGTGTGCTTGAAAGCGTGATAGGGGCAGTGGGACCTGCCGTCACGGTCACCATCAATGCAAGTCCTCCCAGGGCATCCCATTGGCCCACTGCTGACCCGAGGTGGGAGCTGTGTTCTCAGTAACCACTGAGCATTTGTCCAGGACACCCTCTGCCTGGAGCACCTGCTGCTGCTGACTCCCAGCTACTCACTGGGTCTGACCCTGGACACCCTTCCATGAGGAGCCCTCCCAGGAGCCCTGAGCAGTCCAGGTGCCTCCCACCCAAGCTGTACTTCCCTGTAGAGCATGAACCCATAGCCACTGCCCCCCTTTCTCCAGCAGTCATTGCCCCCGAGGGCAGGACCAACCCCACCCTGCACAGGAAGCAGGTGCTAGGCAAACGCTTGCTGAAGGAACAAGTGGACACCTTTTAAAAGCCATCAGGACGTCCCTGGTGGTGCAGTAGATGAGACTCTGCCTACCAATGCAGGGGACAGAGGTTCAGTCCCTGGTCTGGGAAGATCCGACATGCCTCGGAGGAACTAAGTCTGTGCGCCACAACTACTGCGCCAAGTGCTCCAACTACTGAAGCCCGAACGCCTGTGGGCCACAACCAGTGAGCCTGCACGCCTAGAACCGGCACTCCACAACAAGAGAAGTCCCCGCAGTGAGAATGTTACTAGCACGGAACAGGAGCCCACTGGACAAGTCCCTGGGCATCCCTTGTAAACCTCCACCTCCTGACTCTGCACTCCCTGTGGGCCTGTCCACAAGGAAGAGAGCCCTCGATTCCACAACTGGAGAAAGCTGGCGTGCAGCAATGAAGATCCAGTGCAACCGAAAATAAAATTAAAAAAAAAAAAAAACACAACGAAACATCAATGCTGGGCCGCTATACACCATGATGTGAATCATAGTTCAAGACCACTGAAGGATCTGTTTAAGTAACAAACTGACCGGTTTCTCTGCTAAGACCACTTACCATATGAGTTCAGTTCAGACTAAGCAGTTTGTGAATCTTCCAATTCAAGTGGTTTGTCCTGGGCAGAGAGCAGCGGGTAACTGCCGGCTTGCTCAGCACCCCTAGATATCTCAGCTGTTGACCCGAGTCCGGGGCCTGGACAGAACCTCTGCGATCACAAGGAGGCATGAATGAGGGAGAAATTCAGCCACCGCCCTCAGAGCGGGTTGCTAAATGGACAAATCACTACTTTAGCTTTTATATTCATATGGTTATACGTTAAAAGCAGCCTCGGGTATTGATATTTTTTTTTCAGTATTCAACAATATCACTAAGCCTTCATGTTTTCAGAACAGTCCAGATGGGTTTATCTCAGAATGCCAGCTGGAGTGTGGGTGGCAGTCAGTGCCAGCCCAGGGGAGCACTGAGTCGCCAGGTGGTGCCAGTTCAATCACTGATCACTGAGGCAGGAGAAGGCAGGAGGCTGCCTGCTTCACTGCCATGCTGGGTTTCTTCCTTCCAACGACCTCTGCCTCCAGGCCAGGAGCCCAGGTGAGGCAGCAGGGGAGACACCAGCCTCGCTCTGCTCGGGCAACCTCAACAAGCCCTGAGAGCCCCAGCCAGCAAGCAAAGCTCTCTGCCTGCACCTCAAGGCACGGCTGGCAGTCCTTAAAGAAAATGGACCATCCAGCCTTTCTCCAGCAGGACACGTGCATCCTCCAAACACAGGGGCTCCCCAGGGCCAGAGCGGCCCAGTGCAGCCTTCACAGAGGGCTCCCTCAATCATCGTTGGCACCCTCGGTGGCCCGAAGACCAGGGGTTGAGGGGCAGACAACCCAAACAGAGACTTAGGTGTTCTGAAAAAGAGTCCACAAGCTTGGACAAAGCTAGGTCGGCTGGCCCACGGTGGGGACACTCCTTAGCAGACGGGGTTCTGCCAACCAGATGCATGTGTGTTGCATGTGTGTTTTTGTGTGTTATGTGTGTGTGTGTGCGTGTGTGTGCAAGCGTGAGGCCGGGGTGCAGGGCAGGGAGCAGGAAGGTGGAAAAGCAAAATCCACCCAAGAGCTTTCTCACCAAAACTGCCTTCAAGCCAATGGATTTTCAAAGTAAAATCCTGACTGATGGCCCTCCTTCTCTTCAAACGCTACGTCGACCAAGACCGGGAGAGCTTCGGGATATTAATCACGCCGTGGACGTGGGTGCCGCTCTTGCACTTCCACCTCCTGACTCCGCGCTCGCTGCAGTCCTGTCCAACTGCCAGCTTCAGGCCCCTGCCCAACCCGTTCCTCTCTCTTCCATGCAGACCAGCAGGCGAGGTTTACCAGCCTTCCCACAGCCTGCCCCTCCAGCCGCCCCTGGGACAAGCACCCTGGGAATGCAGCGTGAAGAGGTGATGCGCTTCAGGGCCAAACAGACTTGAGGGGTAGATTCTGCAGCTGCCACTTGCTAACTTTGGGTGCATCACTCAACTGCCTTGAGCATCAGGTCCATCATCTGTATAATGGGTACAACCCCTCAGTCATAGACCATTGGGTGAAAGTAACAGAGGCCCACGGAACTGGCTCAAGCCAAAAAAAAAGGAGGGGGGGTACGTTACTAAAGGGAGGCTAGGGTCAATCAGAGAATCGAAGGAAGAGCTGGGCCAAGGAAAGCTCAGCAGGCTATAGGCTTCATGTAGAGGGCAGATCAGAGAGAGTGCCAAGAACTTGGCCTCTGCAATGCCCAGGCAGCAAAGCTTTGCTCAGTGTCTGCCATTGTTATTAACAGGGTTTCTCCAGTGGCTCAGCGTAAAGAATCTATCTGTAATGCAGGAGACACAGAAGAGACAAGTTGGATCCCTGAGTCAGGAAGATCCCCTGGAGGAGGACATGGCAACCCACTTCAGTATTCTTGACTAGAGAATCCCATGGCCAGAGGAGCCTGGCGGGCTATAGTCCATGGGATCACAAAGAGTTGGACGCAACTGAAACGACTGGGAACACACACGTTGTTATTAACAAGCTAGTTTCACCCTCTCCCAGAGACTATGAAACAGAGATTTCTCACTTGTATGAACTTAAGTGTCTGTTCTGTTGGCATCCTCAATATTTCTAATTAGACAGTAGAATTAGATGGTAGAATTTTCCAGACAAGGTAAGGGATTTGCTCTATCTCATTTGTTTAATTTTTCCAACCAGAGTCTAATTTTGTTCTCATTTGCTGTGCGACAGGGGCAGACGGCGTCAGAGCTGAGCTGCAGAGAGGAGCCTGTGTCGGGGCGGGGGCGTCCCCTAGCTTCTCCCACGAGGTCCTAGCACAGAGGCAGGGTAACATCCAGATGCGCCCGCGCCCACCAGTGTGGGCATCCCTGTGGCTTCCCTGAAGCTCCCCCACCCCACCTCTGCACACTGGGCGGCTGCTTCCCGGTTTCTCAGGGTGGCGACCACCACCATAGCCACCTTCACGATGGTAAGATATTCAGCTCAGCAACACGTGGTCAGCCTCGGTCACACAGACATACCCACTGTGTAGTGTTTAGTCAGAACTCTGGAATCTGAAAGATCCCACTTTAAATCTGAACTCCAGCATTAACCCCTTGTGTGACTGAGAGCAAACTATGTACTACCTTTTCCCCATTTTTTTATTACAGTAACATACATGTAACAAAACCTTCCATTTGAATTATTTTCGGGTGCATGGGTTAGTGGCCCAACACACATTTGTACATCACCCTGCAGTTGCCACCATCCATCTCTAGAACTCTTCTCACCTTGCAAAACTGACACCCTAAGTCCATTTTTGATAGTAGGAGTTCTTCAGAGAAACAGAACCACGGCCACATAGACACATCCAGAAATAATGCTTAGCCAGCTATCTGGGCACCACTGGCCCACTCAGATTTGTGTGCGTGCTAAGTCACTTCAGTCATGTCTGACTCTTTGAGACCCCATGGACTGTAGCCCACCAGGCTCCTGTGCCCACAGGATTCTCCAGGCAAGAATACTGGAATGGGTTGCCATTTCCTTTTCCAGGGGATCTTCCCCACCCAGGGATCGAACCCAGGTCTCCTGCATTGGCAGGCAGGTTCTTTACCCCTAGTGCCAACTGGGAAGTGAGAGCAGTGTTTGTCAGGCATGCTCCTGCTGTGTAAGGACCCAGCTCTGGCTGCAGACTGACTAGCAAAGCACTAAATGCTCTCCTGCCTGGGCTGTGTGTGATAGACCAGCAGACAGTCCCCTCCTCCCTGCCGCCCAGACAAGCAAAGTACCATCGATGACATTCAAAATCAAGGTTCAAGCTCAAAGTCCTTCTTCATGTCTCCTTGCCATCTGCTCCTAAGTCTTTATCTCTGAAATACTGTGCAATTGCTCTTCTTTCCAGAATCTCCTGATTCTGACATTAAAGGATGTGTCTGATGCTTTGCTTAGCCTCAAAGGTGAAACCAATAAACATGGATGAGGTGTGCACCACGGGCAAGAAAAAAGCTCCCCTGAGCCCGTTACTCATAATTGTCGGCTGTTACATTTTGTTCTGTACCTTGAGAGAAGGTGAACAGGGTTGCTCTGTTAAATGAATGAAAAAGCTGTTCTAAGTATGGAATAATTAATAGATTATCTTATATAGCATTCTATAAAATATAAGAAAATGAAAGCATTTTCAAATTTAACTTCAAATTGCAGTCTTCCTCTCCGCAGAGGTTTTCTTTCCCGCAGCTCGAAGCTGATGTCCTTGTTTACTGTCAGTGTGGTAGGATGTACCATCATCCCCTGGGAATGTGACATAAAGTCCTCCCTGCACAAGATAAGAGGCTGGAAAACAGGGCAGGGCAGAGTTCATTCGGAAAAATAAGCCTTGAAACATATAGTAACATTGGCACTTCATGGCATTCCAAATTTGAGGGGCAAAGGCTATTTACAGACCCTGCAGTAACCACTGGGCTTCCCAGGTGGCTCCGTGGTAAATAACCCACCTGCCAAAGCAGGAGACTCAAGAGACACAGGTTCGAGCCCTGGGTCAGGAAAATTCCCTGGAGGAGGACATGGCAACCCACTCCAATATTCTTGCCTGGGAAATCCCATGGACAGAGGAGCCTGGGGGCCTACACAGTCCATGGGGTCGCAAAGAGTAGGGCATGACTCAGTGACTAAACAACAGCAACCTCTGCTTTCCATTAGATGCCTCAAAATATAATTCTGATGTTTCAGATATATTAATATATCAGTATACTTAAAGATACAATTTTTTACTCACCACACAGAGGGGGGAAAAATCACTGAGAATACATGAAGAGTATAACTTCCCAAGAAAATGTGGAGACTGAAATTTCCTAAATTGTTAGTAAAACACTCAGACATACAGATACACACAAATACCCATAGCACACATCCCATACCATCACTACTTGAAATGAGAATGTGTTAGTTGCTCAGTCATGTCAGACTCTTTAGGATCCCATGGATTGTGGTCCACCAGGCTTCTCTCTCCATGGGATTTTCCAGGCAAGAATACTCGAGTGGCTGTCATCTCCTTCTCTAGGGGATCTTCTTGACCCACAGATCAAACCCACATCTCCAAGTCTCCTGCCCTGAAGGCAGATTCTTTACTGCTGAGCCACTGGGGAAGTCCATTTAATCTGTATGCTTAGCCATTTCACACAGTTCCATATATTCCATCACAGCTCCGAATGATAGTGAAATAACTCCATTAACCTTCAGAGAATTCTACCAAGTGGTGGGACTTTTAACTCCAGGGAGCAGAGGACAGCCCAGGTTCTCTTGTAATGTTACCTACACAGCTGCTTCTATCCAAAAGGACTCCACAAACGGTTCATCCCACCAACCAGCACACGTGGAGTATGAGGTTGGTCTCCACAGCCAAGAAGAGCGATTATCAACAGAGTATGAACCCGGTCTAGGCATCTGGACTGTGGCCATCCTGCCCTTGGGGGCAACCACCTTCCTGTATTTCAGAGACCTTTCTCAGATCCTAAGTTGCCGAGTCTGAGTCTGAGACCTTCCTGGGATAATAAGAACCAGAGAGGTGATGGAAATTGACATGAAGCTTTAGCCAAAGAAATGTTTTCACTGACAAAGCTAATTGTAGACCATCCTGTACTATGGACTCATTTCTACACAACATCTGTATGTGGTAGTGTGTGTTTAGAGTAAACTCTGGAGAATATTACCAAAATATAACTAATGATATTGCTCTGGTTGAAGCTGAATTTTAGAGTACTTTAAGTTTCTACTTTACTTTGGTATTGAACTTTTTGCTAATGAGCATGTATTAGTTCTGAAATCAGAAAAAAAATTCATTTTTTAATTTTAAAGAAAAAATGTGCAAAATAAGTTTCAACCTATCATTTTACATTCTATCAGATATGGTTTTATTAGTGGCAAAATGAGTGACTAAAAATAAGATTATCTTAGCCCGGAGGCCCTATTTATTTCCATTTCCTCATTTTTTATGCCTCAAAGAATATAGGATATTTAATAGGATTCTAACTTTTAAAGGTGCTAATCATTCTTTAGCCCTGATGTGAAGGCACCTAGCAAATGAAACAGAGGAGTTAAATAAATTCAATGTAGAAAACAACAAACTTTATCAGAGCTTATATTAGGATTTTCAGTCATCGTGAGGTTCAGTGCTGGACCCTATTTCACTCTCCTCTTCTTTTTTTCAAATAATTGAAATGTAATAAACAGTCATATTCTACAGTGTCATTCCATGACAAATCGTAAGCATTTCCCCACATTGTTAAAAATTCTCCAGAAACAGATCTTGTATCTGTACAGAAAACAACTATAACAGCTGTGTCACAGACAACCGGGTCTTGGTCGATTTGGCCCCTAGTCTGCCATTGGCCTGCTAGGTCTTTAATTAGCTAATGGAAGCAGTCATCGCCCATTCATCAGCTCCTTCATCTACCAATTCAGTGAATACCTTTCGCACACTGGCTCTGCATCCGGCTCTGTGCTAGGCACTGGGACGCAGCCACCAACAAAGCAAATGTGTCTTCCCCGTGGGTGGAATTTCGACCTGGTTGCAGGACAAACATCAACAGGTCAGACGCCCGTACTGTCACCACTGTGCTGACCACTTCTGATGCAGTTTGATGACACCCAATTTAAAGTTACCTCCAATTCCTCCAAAAATTAAAAAATTGAATGATCATATGATCTAGCAATTCAAGTAAATACTCCCAGGTATTTAGCCAAAGAAAATGAAAACACTAATTCAGAAAGACACATGCACCTCCATGTTCGTTGCAGCATTATCTACAAGAGCCAAAACATGGAAGCAAGCTAAGTGCCCATATATAGATGACTGGATAAAGCAGATATGGTGTATATACATACACACAGTGGACTACTACCAGTAGACCAGCACCGACGGACATCAGTCTACTCTTTTCTGGCCCTGTCCCTCCAGGAAGGGGCTCAGGTACCCCTCCTCTGAGATGTCCTCTGACTGCTCGGTCTGGGTTCTGTTCCCCTGGCTCCCTGTGGTCACCTCTAGGTCAGCACTTCCTACATCAGACTGTCCATCTGTCTGTCTGTCTCCCCGGCTGGACGGGCCACTCTGAGGGCAGGAACAGGCCCTCCAATTCTGACTCCCAAGGCCCACCCGGATCCTGGTGACAGGGACTCACCCACAAACATCTGAAAAATGAGCAAATTCACTGCAGCTTCACCATTTCCACCTCCACCCAGGGGACTGTTCCCCGTGGATCCCTCTGGGGATGGATGCACACACATCCCCAGCCTGAGTCCTCAGTACTTTCCTCCACCTGCAGTCAGGCCAATTAGCACAGCTGCACATCAGGCCAGGAGGGCACCAGCTGGAGAGGCCGCTCAGCTCAAGAGCTGATTCAGCAAGCAGTCCCTGACGGGTGATGCCCCAGACAATAGAGCGCCCTGGTGAGGTCAGGGCCCCGCCTCAGCCGCTGGGGAACCGCAACTGATCTCCTCCCCTCACCTGCCCAGAGAGACTGCGCCCAGCAAAGGCCAAGATTAAAGTCAGGCTGCTTCTGCTGAAAGCCTCCATCCACACAAACAAATGATGCTGCACCCAACGAGGGAGCAACAACGCACCTTTGCTGCTGCTGCTGCTGCTAAGTTGCTTCAGTCGTGTCCGACTCTGTGTGACCCCGTAGACAGCAGCCCACCAGGCTCTGCCGTCCATGGGATTTTCCAGGCAAGAGTACTGGAGTGGGTTGCCATTGCCTTCTCCAAACACACCTCTAACCATGTCTTAATAAGAAAGCGCCATGAACATGCCAGGCCTCTGGTGTAACTGCAGAGGGCTGTCCAGATGTATCCTCTGAGGTTTTATCCCCACTCACTCGGCTTTTAAAACGACAGCCCGGGCCTGAGCAGCTTGATAGCCTCCACAGACTGGCCCTGGTATGGGGAGGACAGAGGTACTCTAGCTCACATTTGTGGGGTCTCCAGATCCCCTGGAGGAGGGCATGGCAACCCAGTCCGGTATTCTGGCCTGGAGAATCCCATAGACAGAGGAGCCTGAAGGGCTACAGTCCATGGAGTCGCAGAGTCAGGCATGACTGAGGGACTGAGCACGCACGCACTCTTCACCCAAATGTTTCTTCCTCAGCTGTCCAGTGCTTTGTGACATTTGTTTCTGGGAAAGGGAGGGAGAGGGAGGCCCTGACAGCTGCTTCTGACGTGTGCTCACTCTGGGGACAGGGGGTGGGGTGGGGGGTGCAGGGAGAGACAGCTGCTGGGCCAGCTGGCCTCCTCTCTCCATAACACCACCCGGCTTCCTAACCCATCCGCGTGCCTCCTCGGGTGCCCAGAACCCTGGTGGAGCAGGACACAGCAGCAAGGATGGCCGGCAGAGCGCTCTACACCCAGCCTTTCAGAAACACTTCTTCAGCTGTTAGCTGTGCCAGATGGTGGGCAGGCATGGAGGGATGAAGAGTAAACATCAGTTCTCCTCAAGGCGCCTGGGTTCCAGCTGAAGAGCTGAACAAGGTGCAAATGAAACAGGATACAGCAGCCACTGCAGGAAGCACTCTGCATTCTACCTGGGGGGAGTCGGGGGGCTCGCTGGAGGAGGCGATCGTGCCTTAGCTGAGTCATGAAGCAGAAGCACTAGCTGCGTGAAAAACTGGGAGTAAGGGACAGAGATCAGACTGTCCAAAGGAACAAGCAAGAAAGAAGGGGCCCCGCACGGTCAGAAAACCACACAAGCCAAATACCCATGAATCCAAGTGAGGTCACGTCAGTTATATGAGGTACAAGGAAATTAACACCCAGCAAAAAGTCACTCAAGAGCTTTCCAAACTTCAGAGTGTATACAAATCACCCAGGGATCTCATTAAAATGAAGACGCTGATTTTTAAATGATTCAAACGAGAAGACCCGGGGTGGGGTCTAAAGTGAAGTGAAGATACTCAGTCATGTCCGACTCTTTGTGACCCCACAGACTGTAGCCCACCAGGCTCCTCAATCCGCAGGATTTTCCAGGCAAGAGTACTGGAATGGGTTGCCATTTCGTTCTCTAGAGGATCTTCCCAATCCAGGGATCGGACCTGGGTCTCCCGAATCGTAGGCAGATGCTTTACCATCTGAACCACCAGGGAAATCCATATTAGAAATGTGGGAACATAACTGACAATGTAACTGGCCAAGATAATGGATAATGCAATCAGGGTGGGCTGTGGACCACACTTCTGGTGACAAGAGTTAAACTTCCAGGAGATGCCTGGATCAGGCTGTTGGACTGTGGGTCCAGTGGCTTGGCCACGTCACCAGGGGTCAGGTTTTCTGTCTTTCTACCCTGCTTCCCAGCACCACCACCCTAGACTGATGTTCTTGTCATCAAAGCTGACTGTTACAGCTCTAGACAGCTCATCCTGCCACAATACAAGAAAGCCAAGAGCAAAGAGTGCTTCTCCTCCCAGGGCTCTTCCTTTTCGCCAAGGAGAAAAACCTCCCCATATGCTTAGTCGCTCAGTCACGTCCGACTCTTTTCAATCCCGTGGACTATAGCCCGCCAGGCTCCTCTGTCTATGAGATTCTCCAGGCATGAATACCGGAGTGGGTTGCCATTTCCTCCTCCAGGGGATCTTCCCAACCCAGGGATCGAAACTGCGTCTCTTCCATCCCCTGTATTGGCAGGTGGATTCTTTATCACTAGTGCCACCTGGGAAGTCCCAATCTCCATCCATATACATATATACACACACACACATATACACACACATATAATACACACACACACACACTTATCTGTTTATCAAGAGAGAAAAGAGAGAGATTCATTATAAAGAACTGGCTCATGCAATCCTGGAGGCTGGGGAGTGCCAAGACCTGCAGGGTGAGTTGTCAGCTAGAGACCCATGGGAGCAGATGGTATGACTCCAGTCCAAGTCTGAAGGTCTGAGAACCAGAAGAGTCGGTGATGTAAGTTCTGATCAGACAGCCAGCAGACTCTAAGCCCAGGAAGAGACGATGTTCCAGTTAACCTTCCAATGCTATCTAGACCTTCAACTGATTGGACGAGGCCCACCCGCATTGGGGAGAACAGCTTGCTTTTCTCAGGCTACTGATTCAAATGTTAATCTCTAGGTTTGACGCATATACCCTACCATGCGTAAAATAGATAGCTAGTGGGAACCTGCTGTATAGCCCAGGGAGCTCAGCTCAGTGCTCTGTGATGACCTACAGGAGTAAGACGGGGAGTAGGAGGGAAGTCTAGGAGGGAGGCGCTATGTGTATCCATATGGCTAATACACTCTGTGGTTAGCAGAAACTAACGCAACATTGTAAATCAATTATACTCCAATAAAAGTAAATAAATAAATGTTAATCTCATCCCAAACACCCTCACTTCAACACACAGAGTTACATTTGGCTGAATATCTGGGCACCCCCATGGCCCAGCCGAGAATACCAAAACAACTCTGAAAATGAAGATCCAATAACACCACCTAATTTCAAGACTATGCATAGGCTACAATTATCTAGTCAAGGCAGGAGACAAAGAAATGAATGAAAGAGACCCACACATAAGCGCACGACTGACTTTTCACAAAGATGCAAAGCAAAAGTGATCCATAAAAGAAAAAGGGCAGACTTTACCAAAACTAAAACCTCTGCTTTTTTGAGAACATTATTAAGAGAACAAGAAAATAAATAAAACCAGCCACAGACTGGGAGAAATATCTGAAAAATCATATAGCTGTTAAAGAACTTATATCCAGAATACACGTTTTTAATCAGTTTTTTTCTTTCAGTTTTATTGAAGTAAAGTTGACATAGAGCAGTATGTAAGTTTAAGGTGTGTGGCATAACGACTTACAGCTATTGTAAAATGGTTATCACAATAAATTTAGTTAACAGCTGCTATATAGACACAAGGGGAAACAATAAAAAAGGAAAAATTTTTTAGTTGTGATGAGAACCTTTAGAATATCTTTTAACTACAGTCATCGAATTAGTTTATAGAGTCATTGTAGCTTTTCTCTCACCTTGAAAAGCTTGGGTCACTACATCAACAGATTTACCTACTGATTTCAGCCTCCTATGTAATTAGCTTCAAAATTACTAGACCAACATTACTACAGATAATAACAGTGAATGAAATTCAAGATTTCTCTGCTATTCTTTTTGATCTTAGAACATATCCCATTGTCAGAGATAAGTCACATTTCTAGAGAATCAGACATGCAACAAGTTCTAGAAATAAAAACACGGCAGTTGTGGCACAGGACACACTCGGCGACCAATGGGACAGAGCAGTAAATTCACAGAAGATCTATGTGTGTAGGATTGTAACCAGACACTGCCCTTGTCTTGGTGTTTCAGCTGAGGCCCCGTGGCTGAGAACAACGTGCTCTAGAGATGTTAACATCGCTCACGGGTGCCCCAGACACAGTCTCTATCTGAGCCAGGAGTGATGGGAGAGGATGGAGGGAGATCGTCAGTGGGAAGGAAGGATTTCCAGCAGGGACTGGTCAGGGTGATGGTATCACTCCTCGCCCATTCGGAGGAGGAGAGGTTCTGCTCCCTCCACTGCTCCCAAGCTAGCGAGGGGACTGCAGCCCCCAGCCCAGAGCGGGAAGCCATGCCAGCGGTGCAGTCAGACCTGCGGAATGCCAGGAAGCTGGACGGAGCAGCTGAGGAGGGATTAATCCCTGAGCTTCTCCACAAGCCCCGACAGCTGAACACTGGGTGAGCATGATCCTGGGGGTGGCGTGTGCTGGGGGGAACCCCTTCCCGGCCTCTCCAGTTACCTTCTCCAGGATAACCCTGGGTAGGGGGTCAGGTTATCACCACACCATCCCGCCCCAAGGCTCTTTCCACCCCTTCTGCCTTGCCCAGCCTCTCTCAGCTTTCAGCCTGGTCCCCAGTGAAGACGTGAGGCTGCCCTGACTTCACTCAGCCCTGAGAAAGGAGTCATATCCTCTGCTCCCTCCAGCTATGGATCTGGTGACTTCTGCTGGGGCATTTACACACTGTGCAGGCAGTCACTCTGCCATATGGACCCAGGGCTGCAGCTGGGAAGCTCCAGATTGCTGACGGACCATCTAAGATGGTCAGAGGCCCAAGCATCACCGACAGCCAGCAGAGGATGCCAAGAGCCCTGAATGAATTGTGGCACAACTCATTATCAGCTGCAGTTACTTAAGGAGGCTTAGTAATCTCTCCACGTGGTTCATGGAATATGGGGGTGGGGGTAGGGAGCCAGTGTTAATATCCTGAGGAGCTCTTGACGAATGATGCCTGGCGACCTCCTCAAACCCAGGCTTTTGGACTTGCTCTTCTCTTGCTTGTGATGCTCCTCTTGCCTCCCCCCAAATCCTACCAGGCCCCCTGTCTCCAGGATACCCTCAGCTCACAGCTCGGACCCAAGTCTTCAAAGATCACAGACCACTCTAGGAGTATTTTGTCAAGTTGCCTCTGGTTGGTTTTGTCCCCAGGTCTCACTTTCCTAACTGGATTTTTCATGCCTGCCCTGGGGTCCCTTTTCTGGTTCTTAGTCCCAGGCTCTTTCTTGTACATCATGAGCTCCAGAGAGGTATTCTCAACATTTGTGTATGTTTGGAAAACAACGTAATGAAAACTCAGTTAATAAATAAATGTGAGGCTCCTCAGAATATTAACACTGGCTCCCCACCCCCACCCCCATACTCCATGAGCCACATGGGGAGATTACTAAGCCTCCTTAAGTAACTGCAGCTGACAAACTGTTGCCAAATACAGTCCGCTGTGTTTTAACGTGATGCCTGTGTTCTGAAAAATCCCCCTCCGGGCACAAAATCAAAAATCACTCCATGAACAGCCCTGGACTCACAGGAGTAAATGGGGCCCGTGGAACAACCCTAAAGACCAAGGACACCTTCATACATAGACAGGACCCCCTAGGGATCTATTTTAACACGATCAATGGTTCACAAACACAAAAAAGAGGAGAATGAACATGGCACTGTACCTTGGAAATGACCTGAAGCAGTTCAGGGAGGGGGCTGGGCAGTGCTGCAGCCTGTGTGTCTTCATGAAAGGTGGGAAGTATGACACCCACGGGCTGGGGGCAGGGCCCCTTATCCTTGGTTATCCTTGACCAAAGGGAGGCAATCTTTCCAGCCTTTTATCCTGAGGTCTGGTTTCCTGCCTTGGAGAGGCAGGTCCTTTGAAGCAAGTGTTTATGGTAAATATCTGTTTTCATCAAAGTGAGAATCAAATCCAGTATTATCGACTTCCGTTACAATCAACTTGGGAATCACTGCAGGAAATGTGTTTCTAACCTTCTTGTTTTTCTCATCAGCACTCAGCGCTTGGGGAAATGCGACAGGACCTGAAACCACTGAGCCACTGGGATGGCGTGGAGCCAGGCGGCTTCCGCAGGGTTCAGGGATTCCTGCGAAGGTGTCCTCACACCTGCAATGCCTTCCCCACACGTGCTCCCTGGAGTCGTGTGCCTGGAGCCTCACATTCAAGTTAGGTGTGGAATAACCATTTCTTCTTTTTTATTAATAGAGGAAAAACTCACATATGCACAAGCAGAGCGAAGCCTTTCAGGACCACGGGTGCAGGGAGACCAAGTCGCTGGGAGCTGAGAGGGCTGTGCACGTGTGCGCTCACACCAGTGCTTGCATTCACATGGGCACATATGCTAGTCTGCGTATTCACACACGCATACACATGCCCATGTTCACAGTCCCTACCCTGCTCATTTTAGGTGGGTGCAGGTTGATGCTCATAAGCAAACACAAAATTCACACTATACTTAAATTTCCCCTAACGGCAGGCATCCCCAAGGTCTGGAGGCTAATGCCTGATGACCCCAGGTGGAGCTGGTGTAATAATAGAAATAAAGTGCACAGTAGATGAAGGCTTGCCAGGTGGCTCAGTGGTAAAGAATCTGTTTACTAATGCAAGAGATGTGGGTTGGAACCCTGGGTCAGGAAGATGCCCTGGAGAAGGAAATGGCAACCCACACCAGTATTCTGGCCTGGAGAATCCCATGGACAGAGGAGCCTGACGGGCTACAGTCCCAGGGGTCACAAACAGTCAGGCATGACTGAGTAGGCACACGCAGGAGCAAGAAATGTAATGCGCTTGAATCATCCTGAAACCGTTCCCCTACCCAGCCCCACTCTATGGAAAAGTTGTCTCCCCTGAAAACAGTCCCTGGAACCCAAAAGGCTGGGGACGGCTGCTCTAATGTATCAGTTGCTCTGGAACAAATTCACAGGCTTCACAACAGAACTGCCTGTGAGTGGAAACTAACACAGAGACCACCCTTCTTCTGAGCACTGCTCTCTCTTCCGCATCATCCTGGTGATAATGATAATCGTAACAGCCGCCTTGTTCTCAGCACAGCCTCTGCATGTGCTGGGGTCAGAGACAGAGGTTTGATGCACATGGTCACATCCTGTATTTACCACAAAGCTGCGACCCAAGTGCTTTCACATCTGGGTCCACAGATGAGCAAACAGACGCAGAGAGATTAATGAAATCACTTGCCCAAAGACACACGGTTAATCGGTGTGTGTTAAAGAGTCACCGAAGGCACTCTGCTTACTGCTGCCTCTGCCCTTCCCTGCCCTGCCCCCTCCCTTCCTGTATGGTACCCTATCTGAAGAGGCACCTCTTCTCCATCTTCACTCTGCCTTATTTTTGTTCATTGAACTTACCTGACCTGACCTCATAGGTGATAGGTGAAGTCGCTCAGTCATGTCCGGCTCTTTGCAACCCCGTGGACTGTAACCTACTAGGCTTTTCCATCCATGGGATTCTCCAGGCAAGAATACTGGAGTGGATTGCCATTTCCTTCTCCAGGGGATCTTCCCAACCCAGGGATCAAACCTGGGTCTCCCGCATTGGAGGCAGACGCTTTAACCTTTGAGCCACCACGAAGACCACCTGACCTCATAGCATATTGATTATTTATTGTCAGTCCTCCCATGAGACTGTTAAGTCCTCCGAGGTGGGAACCTGGTTTTGTCCCTGCGGAATCTCCAATGCCTAGAAGAGTCTGGTCCACAGAAGACCAGACTCCAAAAAGATTTGTGGGATGAATGAATATATCCCATGTTAACTCAAATTTTGCAAAGTTGAAATGGTGTCATGCAAAATATTAATAAAGCCTCACTTTGTTTGCAAAATGTAAACGATGCAAATGTTTCCAAGTTGTAAGAATTCATCAAGATCCATACAGTTCCAAAGCTGGTAGGATGGGGAAATTGTAAGTTGTGTTCATACTGCTAACTATGGTTGGAAGATGAACCTCAGCTTCTGTACTCCAGACACTTCAGAAACCAAAGTATGGGAGGGATTTTGATGGTTCATGTGTCATTATTTCATTTGCTATCATTATAATTTAAAGTATTTAGGGTGTGTATAAAAATGTCATCCAAGCACTCACTGTGTTTATGCGGCAAAAAATCTGCCCGACGTTCATCAACTTTGGAGCAGAAGTCAAATGTGATAAAGCTCCCTGTAAGCCACCTCATGCGAAGAGTTGACTCATTGGAAAAGACTCTGATCCTGGGAGGGATTGGAGGCAGGAAAAGAAGGGGACGACCGAGAATGAGTTGGCTGGATGGCATCACTGACTCGATGGGCGTGAGTCTGAGTGAACTCCAGGAGTTGATGATGGACAGGGAGGCCTGGTGTGCTGCGATTCATGGGGTCGCAAAGAGTTGGACATGACTGAGCGACTGAACTGAACTGAACAGAAGGAAGCCTGAACTACACCCTGGTCACTTACAAGAGTGTGTGCATGTGTGCGTATATATAGTTGCTCAGTCCACTCTTTGCCATCCCAAGGACTGCAGCCCACTAGGCTCCTCTGCTCATGGGATTTTCCAGGCCAGCACACTGGAATGGGCAGCCACTCCTTTCTCCACGGGATCTCCCCAACCCAGGGGTTGGGCCCGCGTATCTTTCGTCCCCTGCATTGGCAGGCAAATTCTTTTCCACTAGTGCCACTTGTGCCTGTTGTGATTAGTCACTTGAGTCATGTCCAACTCTGTGTGACCCCATGTACTACAGCCCGCCGGGCTCCTTTGTCCATGGGGATTCTCCAGGCTAGAATACTGGAGTGGGTTGCCATGCTCTCCTCCACGAGATCTTCTCAACCCAGGAATCGAACCTAGGTCTACCCACATTGCAGGCAGATTCTTTACCATCTGAGCCACCTGGGAAGCCCTCATTTAGGAACAAGACTTTACAGAAGACTAGAGCCACTGGCTGAGAAAACTGTTAATGAGAAATTACAAGCCCCAGATGGAGCCATTTGTGCCCCACCCCCACCCCTGCAGCAAAGCAAGACTTAATGACAGTTTCAGTCCCTTCCAGATGTCAGCCAGTCTGACACTTCCTGATCGAGTCTAGTGAGGTAAGACTCCTGCCTGCCTCCCCTTCCCCCAAAAGAGTTGGCCTGGCCTGGGACAATCCTTTCTTTTCTTCTGCTAATACTTCCCCTTCCCCCACCCCCTTCTGCCTATAAAAACCCACTGTTTTGTACAAGCCCCCCTGGGTAAGATGCTGCTGTCCAATTCATTACTCACCTAACAGAGCACGTCACATCTTCAAGTTTACTCAGTCGAATTTTATCACAACACTTAAGGCAACTCTAAGGCAAAAGGAGAAGGGAGAGACAGAGGTTGGTGACAGATGGTTGGATGGCATCAACGACTCAATGGACATGAATCTGAGCAAACCCCGGGAGACAGTGAAGGACAGAGAAGCCGGGTGTGCTGCTGTCCGTGGGGTCACAGAGTTGGACACGACTGAGTGACTGACATAGCAACAAGGCGAAAGTAATAATAGTTACAGACTTCTGTGCTTTGTCTTGTGATCAATACTTTGTATTTCGGTGGCAAAATAGGCCTCAAATCATGTGAGTCAAGACTCCTTTGATCTGTAACGCAGCCGCCAGGCTATGGGGTTCCAGACTCAGCTCCACAGGCAGGGTTGGCTGGGGGACAGCGACCCAGCCCTCCAATGATAAGGTCGGCTCTCTAGATGCTCTGTCCCCTGGGGTGGGTGGGTCCCCGACCCTTCATGGCCAGCCCCGAGCAAAGATTTCTTCTCACACATATTGCAGGGCTCCCACCAGCAGCCTGGAGCAAGATGCACAGAAGCCGTCACTGATGTGAGCCCATGTCTACCCGAGGCCACAAAACCATACCCCAGGCCCTGCAACTAACAGGCCACTTCTTTGTCCTGAACCCTCCTGTCACAGGCTCAGCTAAACATTAGCTTCTCTTTCAAACACAGAGCAAACTGCCCCCCAATACGCAGCAGAAGAAAACTTGAATGCTAACTTCCCCCACCTTCTGGGGCCCCACACTGGCCTGTGTGGAGGAAACTAGAGTCAGGTGTGAAGCCCGAGGTGGTCAGTCCACCTCGCTGAGGCCCTCCCTGTGGCCTGGGCTTCGTGTTCTGGCCCCGCCCCCCCCCCCCCCCCCCCCCCCCGCCCCCGCGC
>SJYA01001832.1:1582787-1646471 GCA_006410615.1 Neotragus moschatus
CGAGGAGCCTCGCCCCCCAGCACTCCTGTCCCTTCCCTAAGCTCCCTGGCACCCTCCCTCCTGCGTCCATCAGGCCATTGGTAGAGGGTCACTCCCTCCACCCCCACCTGCTCCTCTCCGCCGCCCTGGGAGTCCTGCCTCCCTGCTGTTCTCAGCATCTCTGCTCAGCCCTGTCTGGCCCATTTCTGGCTTTTTGCTTCCACTTTTTACCCCAACCCCCCAACCTATGGGCTTCCCCAGACGGTCAAGAATCCTCTGTCGCCCCCTTCTCCTGCCCTCAATCTTTCCCAGCATCAGGGTCTTTTCCAATGAGTTGGCTCTTTCCATCAGGTGGCCAAAGTATTGGAGCTTCAGCTTCAGCCCTTCCAATGGTCCATATAGTCAAAGCTATGGTTTTTCCAGTAGTCATGTACGGATGTGAGAGCTGGACCATAAAGAAGACTGAGCGCCAAAGAACTGATCCTTTTGAACTGTGGTGCTGGAGAAGATTCTTGAGAGTCCTTTGGACAAGATCATCAAACCAGTCAATCCTAAAGGAAATCAACCCTGACCATTGCTTAATTTGACTTTTCAACAGTGCTCTCATCAGGTCCACTCCAGACTGGCTGTGACCTTACAGAAACATAATCTAGAACTTCAAAGGAATCCTAAGACAGGCCCCAAACTGTATGATTAGAACCACCTGGGAGCCTTTGAGAATGAGCTTTCTTAATGCCAGCGAGTTGTGATTGTCCAGATTTGGAAATGACTTATCAGTAGAGTGGGACAATTTTCCTTGCTCTTGAAAGTTTTGCTTATTTAAAGACAATTTGGAGAAATGAAATGTTCATTAAGTTCTGCGTCTGTTTCATTATGGGCAAATCCTCGACAGCAAGTGAGGAAATTTAAGAAAGGGATCCGTTATAAAGGTGGATTACAAGTGGCTTACTGTAAGCCTGGTGGCTCAGATGGTAAAGTATCACCTGTAACGCAGGAGTCTGGGGTTCGATCCCTGGGTGGGGATGGCTGCCACTCCAGTCTTTTTGCTTGGGAAATTCCATGGAGAGGAGCCTGCTGGGCTACAGTCCATGGGGTTGTGAAGAGTCGGACATGACTGAACAAACGCCCAATACTTTCCCTACTATTTCACTTTCATAGTAAGCGGCATATGACAAAGAGTGTGAGCTTGTTTCTTCAGCAATCAGTTCCATAGTGGCTGCTTGAGAGAGAATTCCTAAGAGCACTGTAGAACCCTCTTTAGGAACCAAGGGGTTAAGAGCTTGGCAGTGAACTTATACCTAGTTGACACCTTCCAGCTGAGTGACTTTGGAGTCACTTAACCTTGGAGAGACCTAGTTTCCTTTTTTGTAAAGTGAGGATATCATGATCTCTGTGACAGTCTTCAAGCTACCTTTTTAAAAAAATGTAAAATGCTGAGTATGGAGTCTATCACACACTCAACTCAAAAATGATGGGTTATTTCAGCAGACCTGGAAATTTTAAAAAATGATTGATAGCTTATCATAAAGAACAGAGCAATGAAGAAAGGTGGAGAGGGTTTCAAATAACTTACACAAAAGCACCAGATGACATGGTGGAAAAGGTGAGGGGCAGTGATGGCTTTTCAACAGTCTGTGAAACATTCTCTTGAATACAGACAATGTCATTCACTCAAAGTTCAGTATGTTATAGATGTTTATCTCAGGTCCCCAGGTAGCTGGCTCCCCTGTTACTAACTCTGAGCCTTCTCCTTCAGAGACTCCAGTGAGAGTGCTGCCTGCCAGGCTTCCCAAGAACCATGGGGATCAGGAAAACAGCAATTTTTAAGTCACTCTACAGAGGACCAGGCTTCGTCTCAAGTTCATGTGATCATTTTACAGGAGAAAGTAGGCCCGTGGAAGGGAGGAAGGGGCGTTAGGAACAGTGACTGCAAAGGTATCTTGCCCTCTAAGATTCTATAATGTGAAATTTTAATTTTTAAACTTGGGATTTGGGGCACGACAATGCCACTAAATAAAGAGGAATACATGCATGGTGCCTGCTGAATAAACGCAGGCACGGATGGAACACCAGTTTACACTTGTGGGATGCATTCTGGGAAAATCTCTTTGGGCAACAGGAGTCGACAACTTTTGAGGGAAAGCAGTAAGACAGCGTCCACAGTGTATACTTCTAATTCGTACATGCATTTTAAGGAGGAAAAAAAAAAACCACACAAAACCCCACAGGCACAAATAGACCAACTTTAATAGATATTATTTTGTATTTATATAGCGCCTTCTTCAAGAACCTTAGATGCTTTACACACATTGTATCTAATTAATCCCCACAACAACCCTGTGAGGTAGGTATTACTCCCATTTTACAAGATAGGGAGACTGAAGCACAGAGAGGTTAAGTGACTTGCCCAAGGTCACACAGTTAAATTCTCTGAAGAGCCAGGACCTGAGCGCCTTAGCCTCCCGGCTCCCAGGTTAAATACCTCAAGAGAGAAATCTTCAATGAAAAAGTAGCTTTAAAGAAAGTATCAAGAGTAGTATGTTATGGAAGTGAGGTCTTTCTACCGCCATCAAGGAAAGGAAAAAACTCTACTCGGATGGTTAAGAGGCAACGAGACCCATATATTACACATACCCCCTTCTCCCTTTGCCTAGAGTCTCAGGGCTCCTGCCTCCGGCCAGCTTCTAAAGGTACCGCTGCCAAGGCAGAAGCCATATGACTTAGAAGTGAGACTTAATTTAGAATACTTACTTTCAGTTACGATAATTCATAGAAATTCTTCTTCCAATACACAAAATACGGGACAGTCATCCCAACAAGCATGTACACAGTTAGACAGCAATCACCACCATGTACAACTGAAACTCGCCCCTTTCAGTTGGCCAGCCAACAAACCACCTCAGGTCGCTTTCTAGACGCGCCACTTTTCTTCCTCTGTCTGCATTTCTCCCCCTAGCCCTAAACCCTCCGTGTTTTTAAAGCATACTGCATTTCTGAGAAGCTTCAAGACATTACACGTAGACGCAGCTGCACTTAAGAGGACAAAGTAGATGGAGAACCATCATGCCACTGTCCTGCCCCTGATTGGTCGTCCTATTAAACAGGGTATAGATATGAACAGTGTGCGACTACTGTGGAACTCAAGAAAAATGTGAGAACTTGCTTTCATAGAAAATTTAACCTTGGCTTTTACTTTACTCTTTTTTTAAATGCAAAATGTAAAGTTTACAAACACAACACAGTATCCCAACGCTGTACCTTTATGCAAATGACTTCATCTATCTTTCTTCTACATGCCGCGGCCCAATGCAAGTCAAAGCTGGTTCAGCTTCACGTTACTCCTCGTCTCTGGACTAAAAGCTGCAGACATTCAGCTTTAAATTGCAAGACGATTTGGCTGAAGCCCTCAAAGCAAAAAAAAAAAAAAATGTATGCACCTCCAGAGCTCTGACCTTGCCCACATTCTTGGTTGTGATTCTCTGAGCCACACTGGTAGATTGGGCAGGCCGTGTAATTTGTACGAAACCATCCCAGCCAGGGGTTAAGGCTTTAGAAACTGTTATCTCCAAAAGCAATCTGTCAGAAGACATCATTATTTTCTCCCGGCACATTTGTTTCAACAGCCCAATTAGCTAAGTGACCCTGTTAAAGATCTATTCGTGGAATGAATAGGTGAAGTCATTTCCTGAGCTAAAAGATACAGATGATAAATGTTAATAATAGCAGCAGACAAAAACATTCTTCTTTGTTGCTTTTTTTTCAGATTCAACAGTATTAGTAAAATAAGTTTAGAAAATTACAGCAATTAAAAAAAAAGATTACTGCCTTAAAAAGACTTGAATAAAGAACATCTAAGACCTGATTGCTATTATCTTGAATATATATTCAATTATTTTCTGCAAGTTACATTCGGCCACTGTCAGACAATTTACTGATGTATAGGAAAGTGTCAACTGCAATGGTTTACATACATCTTACATCACACATGTCACTTCTTGAAACTCCCAACAGAATGAAGTCTTTATAAACACAAAGTTAAATTTCTAAACACTCTTCCAGTAAGATCTGTAAAGGTGGAAGGGGGGGAAAAAGGACTTGCTTTCAAAGTACTCCTGGTTGACCTCATTAATGCACTCGTCACAGGGCCTGTCAGTTCCCCAGGAAGGCTGGGGTTGGGATGGTCACTTCTTTCCAGAATAAAGAACTTCTGAAAATAAGGTAACTGCTGTGACATCAGTTTTCCAAATGCAGCCTCAGCCTGAAACAGTCCTGAAGAACCCTCAAGACTAGCATACCACTACTGTACCAGGATTTCTTCCATCATTCCACAACAATAGGGAATTTTTTGATTATTATTTTTAATTTTACTGAAATTAAAGCTGAATAAAACTTACAACTAGGAACAAATATTTAGAGCCAGAGATATCAGTTCCTCCTGGAAAAAGAATAATTTACCTTCTCTCACTGCAATTTTTCTTAGGGTAACTTATGATTTAAAATAGTTTAAAAATTCACCTTAAAAATAGAAACAAACGAAAGGATTCATTAAACTACAAAAACTAATAAAAATATGCTCAAATTTACCGACAGAATCATGGGCACTTCATACAATACTTAGACTCCACCAGTTTTAAGTAAAATAAATAAGGAAAAAAATTATAATTACAAAGCCAGTCTTTCCCCTTGGGGAAACAAAAAGCCACTTTTGACCAATTGTTCCCTAGATATACATATACTGTATATGATTATAAGCTTCTTCAGAGAAGCAAACGTATTTGCCTTCCTGACACTGGATTCTAGTATTTGTTAAGTCTCTTTACATCAGGAAGGCGACTGCAAGTGTTGGGCCCAAAAAGCATTTCCGGTTTACGCTCGAAAAGACTACCCAGTGTTCTCTCTCTGTGTGTCCAACCCAGGCGCACGCGTGTGCGGCGTGTTCAGCATCACCTCCTGCCATCGTCAGTATAACCTCGCACAGACTCCCGTTCTCTCTGCTGCACCCCCAAGGAGCTCAATCACTACTGGTGCAATGAAGGAAGAGAAAATGCATGTCGGTTACTGGAAGGCTGTTTTACAAGAGGAGCTGGTATCTCTGATTTCACTGCCTTGTGCGGAGCTGCACAGACAGCATGATACCTGAGCGAATCAATCAACTACCAGGATAGGAAGAGCGTGTTAACCCACAGCCTTTGCTTTATTGTGTGCAAAGTGTGCTGCTGCCCCCCTGAGCTCCCTGCAGTTCTCTCTTCTTGGAAAAAATCGGTGCTTGATCCTTTCCCAAATAACCAGAGAAGAAATGAGGCAGAAAGTCTCTCTTCATCGCGGCTCGCTCAGTCCCGGGACTGATAGAAAAGGATGTAGCCAGACTCAGAGTTCTTCGAGATATCCGATGTTAACCCGTAGAATTCTTCAATAGCTTGTGCATCTATTTTCTGCGGGGGAAAAAAAAACAAAGGTCAGTAGAAAGATGAGCTCTCTGGACTCCTGGAATCCAGTAAAAGCTTCAACCTTTCTTAGGATAATGTCCTTCATTTTCTCATTTGTAAAACAGCTCTGCACAATCAGAATGGCTTGGATGATGCCCAGTATTGGGGGGAATGTGGAACAAACGGAACCCTCATTCACAGCTGGGACTGCAAAACGGCACCAGACACAGACAGAATGCTTTCATCATCTTCTAAGCCTGAACATATCCTGTGACCCAGCAATTCTATTCCTAGGTACAGGCTGAACTATAAGAAACAACTGATTGTCAACCATCTGGGATCTATGAACATGGCGATTTCATAAGGTCCAATCTAATATATACTCAAGAAAAAAAAAAAACGAGTGCATATGATCAGTGAAAGACTTGTATGAGGGTAACCAAGGCAGTTTTAATAGTCATTAATGGACAAAAAGCCAAGTTTCTAACATGGTATATTTGTACAATGAAAAATTAGATAGCAATTTTAAAAAAAGAACTACTGCTACAAGTAACAAGAATGAACTGCATAAATATAAATGAGTGAAAAAAGACACCAAGGAGTCATACTGGATGAGTCCACTTGTACTCAAACATAGACAGAATTAACCCCAGTAAGACAATAAAATTAGAAGTAGTGGGTTCCAGGGGATGGGGGATGGGAGAGGAAAGCTGTAGGTACTGAAGGGAAAAAGGAATAAGAGAGCTTGTTGGGGTGTTGAAATATACTATTTCTTGATCTAGATGGCAGTTATGTGTGTGCACTCATGTGTGTGTGTTCACATGTAACAATTTAAACTGTTGCTTAAAGTCTGCATACTTAACTGTAGCTTATAGCTCAATAAATTATTTTCTTAATAGTGTAAGTTCTTTTTTTTTTTCTTAACTAGCTCTGTGGTTGAAAGATCTCACTTGTTTTATTCTAAACATTTTCAAGGCTAGCTGACTGTCCCAGCAGCACTGGAACTGGACATTAGGGAGTGAGAAGTAGGAATTCGATTACAACCTGAAGACCTGTTATATACAAAGAGAAGCTGGAAGGAAAGCTTGTATCACAAGCAAGATACACACATAACTTTGAAGGAAAACAAGAAATCAGGGAACTACTTACTTCTACAATGTCGTCATCAAACAACAACCAAAAATCATGACTCTTAACTATTGCAATATAATGGCCTCGATTGGGACCACTAAAACAAAGAGAAATAAAAGTTAACTTTATACAAAGTTTATTAGTATTACTCTTCTATGTTCTAAATTCCATGTTCTGTAAAGGAGAAAAACCGAAACAGATAAAAATGTTCCTTACCTATTCTTTCCCCCCAAAAGATCAAGCTACATTGATCTGAACTGTCATTTGATTTTAAAATAATCTGTGTTCTACTTTGAGAGATATAACCAGTATTCTATTTATATAAAGCTATACTATTAAAATTCTTTGTTGCCTTTTAAAATTATTATTTTTAAAGTAATGTTCAAATTTGATTCTGCAAGAGACTTAAATAAAACTTTCTAGCATTTTTGTGGGGCAGGAGAGGCCAGAACACACTGAATTATAACTAATGAACAATGTACATATAATTATTTCTGAGTCTTAACCCTTGGCAGTAGTTTTTCTTGAGGAAAAACTCCACATGATGCTTGAAAAAGATATTGAAACCTTGGATCTGCAATCAAGCTCCAACTTCATAAACTTCTCTAAACAAATAACTTATTTTTAGTATTATTAGTGCTAGTTTTAAGTATTTAATTCTTAGCAACATGTAATTATTATAATTGCCTCTGCATTTCATTTTAAATAAATCTGGGATACAGAAATCTAGAAAAATGTAAAAATAAAGGTGGGGTTTGTTTTTTTGGGGGGCCATGCTGTGTGGCTTGTGGAATCTTGATTCCCCAACCAGAGACTGAACCCGTGTCCCCTGCAGTGGAAGCATAGAGTCCCAACCACCGGACCACCAGCAAATTCCCTAAAAGAAATTCTTTTTAAAGAACATATCAAATATATATATATTTTT
Organism: Neotragus moschatus; assembly: GCA_006410615.1. Classification (NCBI taxonomy): domain Eukaryota; kingdom Metazoa; phylum Chordata; class Mammalia; order Artiodactyla; family Bovidae; genus Neotragus; species Neotragus moschatus. The sequence continues at coordinate 1,590,249 of SJYA01001832.1, forward strand.
AACTGCTCCCAGTTACTTAAGTATGACTCACTAGAAAAGCTTATATCATTTTTAATTAAATTACAATTCTACCACAATTATTATATTATAGGCCTTGAAAAAATTTCCAACACAAATTATCCTTTATGGCTCTGAATACTATTTTAAAAGCAGCAACCTCAGATCTGAGAATAAGCTGCCTCCCAGTTTCTTTAGATCTTTGATCCCGTAGTTAAAATGAGTATCTTTGTTGACAGAAAGATATGACGAGAGTACTTTTTCCCTGCGGAAGAAAACATCTTAAAAAAAAACCTTAATGCTAACATAAACCTCCAGTCTGATCATTACAGTAGGGTTCTGTAAGTTATCTGATACTGTTTTCCTCTGTTCAGATGTCATTACTTACTTTAGAAACAGAATTCTCCAAAAATGGAAAAGCGAGATTACTGCTGAGGATAAATGGCAGGAAATGGGCTGATGCAGACCATGGAGGTTAAGGACCATGTCAGACGTGGACCCCCTTCCCAGCTATCTTGACTATGTTCTGAGCAGGAAGGTGGGAGGGAGGGACAGCTAACATTCTCATTCTCTGGGATGCAATATGCTGTTGGTACAAGTTTCCAAACACCAGGGGAAATGGAGGAGTCTCCTGTTTTAAAATTATTACAAGAAGGGAATTTCTTGGTGGTCCAGTGGTTAGGATTTGCACTTCTACTGGCTAGGCACTGGTTCAATCCCTGGTGAGGGAACTAAGATCCCACAAGCTGTACAGTACAGCCAAAGTGTGTGTGTGTGTGTGTGTATAAAATAAAATACAGGAAATTGTAAACAGTCAATGAAGACTGTATGTTCTAAACATAAATGTTGATTCTGCAATGCTCTTGTGGTGTGAGAAACTTTTTGAGCTATTTTATAAATTAAGGTCTGTAGATGAGATAGCATACTCAATTAGCGAACAGGAAACAGACACACAGCCTTGTAAAATCAGAAAACTTCGCTTTGAAGGTTATCTCCAAAGCCTTCTGAAAGTGTTTTTCATTAATATGATGAACATATCCAACTAGTCTCAGACTTTGTAAAAATAATTTATTTTATACAATCTCTTTAAGCAGCATCTTTTTTCTCTTTTTTAACCAACAACCAAGAAAAACAAAAAAGAAAACTAACAGGACTTAAAAGTTCTCAGAGTAATATTTAGATGGTGGTGGTGCTGGTTTAGTCATTAAGTTGTGTCTGACTCTTGGCAACCCCATGAGCTGTAGCCCGCCAGGCTCCTCTGTCCATGGGATTCCCCAGGCAAGAATACTGGAGTGGGTTGCCATCCCCTTCCCAAGGGGATCTTCCCAACCCAGGAATTGAACCCGAGACTCCTGCACTGCAGGCAGATTCTTTACCAACTGAGCTACAAGGGAAGCCCCTATTTAGATAATAAGAATAAACATCAGATACAAGCAATAACACACTATTTTAACAGACAAAAGCTTTAAGGAGGAGATGGTATAATGGATCTGAAATACTCATTCTGAAATAAACTCATCTCGGTCCTAGAGCACCAGGGGTACAGGATCTCTGGCGGGCCCACCTCTGAGCACCTCTGGGGTGTCCTGTGCACACTGCCCACCCCCAAGCCCCCCGCCTGCATGACCCACGCCTGTTACCTTCCACAGTGAACCACGACGGCCACGAGGTCGTACATTCTGTCAGGATTGGTCGCATCGCCTGAAGTGTTAAACAGACGAAGTTCTAAAGGAAAAACCACCCGGTAAGAAAGTTTCGTGTACCGATGAAGTTGATCCATATACTTAAACCTTTTCAGATGCAGAGCTAGAATCATGGGCAGCTTTTTCACTTTCATCCTGTCAGAATAAACATGAAGACAGAATCTCGTAACAGACATTCACCATGTCCTTAAAAGAACTATCAAACTGCAGGATTCAATTAACTGTTGACAGTCAGTCTTATTAGCCCAGCACTGCCCACTTCCGCATTATTTCTACCTGTGCCTTTTTTAAGCTTTTTATTTTGTGTTGGAGTAGAACTGATTAACGATGCTGGGATGGTCTGAGGTGAACCGCGATCTCCTGTGACTCTTGCATCAGCAGAGCAACATTCTGACGGTCTTAAGACGGCCCCCCGTCCCTCATCATCTCCAAACCACATAATGCAACGTGGAACACCGTGTGGCTCCCAGACGGAGGTCTAGCCCTTTATTTTAAGAACTCTGTACTCCTGAAATAGAGGTCCCTTATGACAAGGCAGACTGCAGGCAATGCCTGTGTCTGGTAGAGGAAAGACCGGTTCCTAAGAGCTGCTGTGAGCAGAGACTGAAATCCATTTGTTCTGCTCATCTATATAAGTCAGGAACAGACTGGGAACAGGAGAGAGAGAGAGAAGAGCAATGAAGACCAGCCACTCAGGGCGTTTCACAGACAGGCTACAGCTCCTTACTAACAGCTCTGACGGCGTGGATCCCAGAAAGGCAATAAAATAACCTGGAAACACAGGAATGAGGCTTCTACCTGTGAAGTCCAGGCTTCCTCATCCTCAACAATCCTGAAGACCCCCTCCACGCCATCTTCGCTCCCCCATGTCACCGCACGGCAGCCTCTTCTTAACAAAATTCACCGCCAACGCTTTCCCTTCTGACAGAAACAGCTGTTCTCCTTGGTCCTCCATCTGCACTTTACAGACTCACCCTGTCTCGGTACAGTTTGCTACACTATAAAATAGAGAGACGGTTGTGGTCTTTCTCTCTGTCTAGGGTCTGGACTCTGGGCAGACAGAAACCATCTCTTTCATCGTATTTCTCCACCACCCAGTAATATGCCTGGCACACAGCAGGTACTTGACAAAACACTTTTCATGTTAAAAAAAAAAAAAATTTACTAAGCCACTGCCTCTAATAAAGTGAAAAAAAAATTTTTATAGCCTTATTCGAAACCTGCATTCTACAGATCTTAAGTGTGGAGGAGCACCAGATTATCCCAGAAATATTTACTAACCTGGCCAGTGGTAAACATTAATGAAAATAAATGTAAAAACCCAATCTTTCCTGCAAAATCAGCCAGGCACAGGAACCAACAGTCTTTATGCCCTTTTCCTCAATAATCCCATTCCTAGAAATTAAATATATAACCTCAAATACAATATCCCTGAGCCCTCACTGAGACTGAGAAACAGGAATATTTATAATCTCAAAATACCTCCACACAAAATGCATATAAGTTACAACTAGGGAGAAAGCACAGCTTAACGCTGGGAGACAGCACCTCAGTCAAGTGACCAGAGAGAACACTAGCAGTCACGGGACGTACAGAGCAGACCCCAGACCGCCCTGGGAAAGGCTGGCTGTGGAGCTGACCCTCAGCTGGCATCTGGGAACTTGCTCTGGGGGTCCTCCTGCTGCTCCCTAGCTGGTAAGCAGGTCTCCGTGTGCCTGAACTTGTTGTGCAGATCATATGGTTTATGCTGAACGCCTGCTTCCCTTCCAGGAGCCTGGAGTTTTGGCACACGCCTGATGGGTTGGCAGGTGAAGAATCCCCCTGCAATGCATTAGACATTAAGAGACTCAGGTTTGATCCCTGGGTCAGGAAGATCCCCTGGAGGAGGAACAGCAACCCACTCTAGAATTCTTGCCTGGAGAACCCCACAGACAGAGAAGCCTGGCGGACTGTAGTCCACGGGGCTGTAAAGAGTCAGACACTGCATGACTGAGCGTGTATGCACACGCAGGCAGGAGTGCCTAGGTGACCTGCCCCCAGTAAATCTCGGGCACCGCACTGAGTCTGTGATGAGCTTCTCTGGGAGGCAATGCTGTCACATTCGATGCTGGAGAAACACGTGTGTCCATGTGACTCCACAGGGATAGGACACGTGGAAGCTGGCTTGGCTTCCCCTTTGCTGATCGGACCTGTCACTGTTTCCTGTGACAAACCTTAGCTGTGAGCAGGACTATAGACGCTGAATCCTATGAGTCCTTCTAGGGAAGCATCAAATCCAGGAGTGGTCGTGGGAGCCCCCAACACATGACATGTATCAAAATCGTGTACCATTTAAAAAGAACACAGCCTCACTTCCGTGTGATTCCTGCCCAGAATACATAATCTGAACCTCATCACGTGAAAACATGAGATGGACCCAAAGAAGGACATTCTGTAAAATAACTAACCTGTAATTTTTAAGTGTCAAGAGAGTGAAAGTCAAGCAAAGACTAATAAGGAACTGCTCCCGATGTAAAAAGATGACAGAGACATGAATGGTAAATGCAACGTGTGCTTCTGGACTGGATCGTTTTTTTCTATAAAGGACTTACTGGGACATCTGGTGATGCTTAAGTGAGGTCTACGACAACAGTAACATGTCAGTGCTGCTCTCCTGACGTGGCCAGACACAGTACAGGGGAAACGTCCTTGCTGGCAGGACATGGCTACCGAAGCCTCAGAATTGTGGGACATCAGAGCAGGGCCCCTCTCTCAAATGGTTAAGGGTGAAAAAGCATTCTTGGTATACTGTTCACAAGACTTTGAGGCTGCCTCAAAATAAAAAGTAAAATAATCAGGGTGATGACGAGTCCATTTTCTGATACCAGAGTATGGTCTTCATGGTGACATACTGAGAGAAGGCATGAATCCTATGGAAGAACAGTGGAGACTGGAGTGGGCGCCCTCTTCTTTCCCCACCATGAGACAGCTACGCAACGAGGAAAGCTTCAAAGCAGAATCCTCTCGCTGTGCTGGTTTATGGAGATTAAGCACTCACCAAGTGTGGACAGCCAAGGCAGCCTGGAGTTGAGCACTGTTTGCCTGGTAACTACCTAATGTGTTTGTCTAGTAATTACCTAATGAGTCTTAATGGCTGGTGATAAAATGAAGGACGATTATTCAATGCAAACTGCCAGAGATCACTTTTGGTTAGAACATCCATGGCCAAAGACTCACTATGAATTTCAGAAAACACTAAATTACCGTTTGTGTGCTTCCTGTTTGCTGCGACACTCTTCACAGTAATATTTGTATTCACTGCATAGAGTTTCTGTGTTGCTAAAACCCCTGTGTAAAATTGAAAATAAATTAGTTTTGCCTATACCAGAAAATGATGTATTCATTTAAAGATATTCTGAAAACCAAAGATAATCATTAACTGTCAAAATAAATAATTCCACGCTTACCTTAAGCAGTGAGTAATTGATGTGTTTTGTTCCACGTCAACAGAAAGGTCTAAAAAATCTTCATCTTTGCTGCTTATCTGTAAAAATGAGAGAATTAATTACCTTTGATTTCTTTAGATATCAGTAAATTACTGCTCCAAAATGACAGAATTAAAGGCGGGTTATTATCAGTATTATTAAATATATAAAGAACCTTTTCCCTCAAGTTGAAAAGAAACTACTTGGGTCATGTAAGTTTACAAAAGAAAGCTGAATCAAAACCCTTCATTATATTTAGAGGAAAATACCAAAGTGCACCTACAGCTGCTCTCCTTACTGCCAAAGGCTGGTGTGATGTGAAACCCCATCACCTCCCCGAATCCCAGTATTGGGGGTGGTTTAGTCACTCAGCCGTGGCCCACTCTTTCAACACCATGGACTGTAGCCCACCAGGCTCCTGTGTCCATGGTGTAAAGCATAAAACAAACTATGCCATATAAAGTAATTCTTAAAAGAACACAGGACAAGGCTGAATGAGAATGGCTGGTAAAGGACATGATCTCTGTACTGTTTAATTATTTAAGAAAAAAAAACACAATTTAAGAAAAAATATTAGTCCAACATGCCAAACTGAGCCTTCACTTATGACCTTCTTTCATTTATCCTCCAAATTTAACCATGTTCTGTTTGAATTATGAATAAATCATCTATAATGATCTAAAGTTACTACTTATTCAGTGAGCTGGAGTAAGACACATCACTCATGCTGGCTGCCTCCCTCGACAGGATGCAACAGGAGGGAAGTCAGACTCAATCCCTGGGACCCCCCACCACCATGCGACTCTACACGCAGAGATGGTCTGTGATGACTTTTTCGATATAACACGAAACGCATTTAAAGAATATCAAAAGCATTTCCATGAAGGAAAAAAAAACAAACAAACTGGACTTTATTAAAATTTAAAATTAAAACATTAAAAACTTCTGATCTGCCAAAGGCACGGTTCAGAGAATGTGAAGATGAGCCACAGGCTGGGAGAAATCCTTGCAAATGACACATCTGACAAAGGCCTGGTATCTAAAATGTACAAAGTACACCTAAAACTCAACAACTAGAAAACAAACAACCTGATTTGAAAAATGGGCCAAAGACTAGTACTGATACCTCACCGAAGAAGATATATAGACGGCAAACGGGTGCATGAAAAGATGTTCCACATTATATGCCATCAGAAAAATGCAAATTAAATGCATTTGATTTAAATACAATACTAGGAAATGGCAACCCACTCCATGCCAGGGAAATCCCATGCACAGAGAAGCCTGGTGGGCTACAGTCCATGGGGTTGCAAAAGAGTTGGATACAACTTAATGACTGAGAATGTACACAGCACATGAGAACCCTTAATTCCCCAATCAAATTGAATCTGCAACCCTGTGTTGAAAATGGGGAGTCTTAACCACTAGACCGCCAGGAAAGTCCCTCTCGGGTTTGGAAGGCAATGGCACCCCACTCCAGTACTCTTGCCTGGAAAATCCCATGGACTGAGAAGCCTGGTAGGCGGCAGTCCATGGGGTCGCTAAGAGTCGGACATGACTGAGAGACTTCACTTTCACTTTTCCCTTTAATGCACTGGAGAGGGAAATGGCAACCCACTCCAGTGTTCTTGCCTGGAGAATCCCAGGGACGGGGGAGCCTGGTGGGCTGCCCTCTATGGGGTCGCACAGAGTCGGACACGACTGAAGTGACTTAGCAGCAGCAACACACCTATTAAAACAGCCAAAATCCAAAACAAAGACATCAGCACGTGCTAACCAGGATGTGGAGCAGTAGGAACTCTCCCTCATTGCTGGCCGGAATGTGAATGTAGTTCCTTCCAAAACGAAACGTACTCTTCCTGCCACACGATCTAGCAACTGCGCCCGTGACCACNACACACCTATTAAAACAGCCAAAATCCAAAACAAAGACATCAGCACGTGCTAACCAGGATGTGGAGCAGTAGGAACTCTCCCTCATTGCTGGCCGGAATGTGAATGTAGTTCCTTCCAAAACGAAACGTACTCTTCCTGCCACACGATCTAGCAACTGCGCCCGTGACCACTAACTGAGGCACTGAAAACTTATATCCACACAAAATTCTGCACGTGCGTGTTCAGAGCAGCTTTATTCATAATCACCAAAACAAGCACAACCGAGATGTCCTTCAGTAGCTGAATGGATAAACTCTGGTACATCCAGACAATAAAATGTAATTCAGCAATAAAAAGAAATGAGCCATCAAGCTGTGAAAAGACGGACGGGAATCTTAAATACCTACTGCAGAGTGAAAGAAGCCAGTCTGAAAAGGCCACGTACTCTACGATTCCAACCATGTGGCATCTGGAAAGGGCAAACTGTGGAGGCAGTAAAATGACCAGTGGCCGCTAGGGGTTGGGGGAAGGGCGAGGCACAAATACATGGGGCACAGAGGGTCGTCAGAGCAGCGAGACTACCCTGTACGACACTGCAGTCACAACACAGCCCTCCTGTTCAACATGAAGTCTCAAAAAGGTTCACACCGCAGCGAGTGTTTCTCTGCCAGCTCAGGGCTCAGTCAACAAGCAGACAGCTGAGAGGCTCGCCGGTCACAGGCACAAGTCTCAAGTTCACTCTCACACTCATCTTCAAAGAGCTTTTAACACAGTGGGTTAGGTGTGTCCTGTATGACATTATGATGCACTTACGGTCTCACATGTGAGACACCTGGTTTCATTGGTCAGTGTTCCCTGGAAGATCTCATGAACCCACGTCGGGTCTGGCGTGCTGTTATTTTCACTGTCAATGTTACCATTAGGCAAACGACCATTTTGTTTCTCCTGCTTTCTCTCTTCTTGTAAAATATCAGCAATGGTATTTAGTAAGTAATTTAGGAATTCGTGGGCATCTTGCTGCATGTAGTTGTCAAAGAGCTCTAAAAATAAGAATACATAGAGAATTATTTCAGAATGAATAACTTCATTTAAAAAAACTAAACTAAAAAAAGAATAGTATTCTATCAGAATTACATAAAATGTTTGGGACTGTTAGTAATGAGCAAGAAATATGTATCTTTCACATATACAAATTATGACTCAAAGTTTGGAAAAATAAAGTTATGATGAATAAAAGTCTTCTAAAAAATACTAATTGATCAAAAAAGAGAAAACCTATCCTCATACATAATGTATTGAGGTGGTAAGAAACAACTGCTTTTTATCAGTTCACTTAATCTATCGTCCCATAAATACTACAAAAAGGCAAAATGGTTGTCTGAGGAGGTCTTACAGATAGCTGTGAAAAGAAAAGTGAAAGGCAAAGGAGAAAAGGAAAGATATACCCATTTGTTCCAAAGAACAGCAAGGAGAGATAAGAAAGCCTTCCTCAGTGATCAATGCAAAGAAATAGAGGGAAACAATAGAATGGGAAAGACTAGAGATTTCTTCAAGAAAATTAGAGAAACCAAGGGAACATTTCATGCAAAGATGGGTTCAATAAAGGACAGAAATGGTATGNCTCCAATACTTTGGCCACCTGATGTGAAGAACTGACTCATCGGAAAAGACCCTGATGCTGGGAAAGACTGAAGGGAGGAGGAGAAGGGGATGACAGAGGACGAAATGGTTGGATGGCATCACCAACTCAATGGACATGAGTTTGAGCAAGCTCCAGGAGTTGGTGATGGTGTCCTGCACTCCATGGGGTCACAAAGAGTCAGACATGACTGAGCGATTGAACTGAACTGATAAATACTACAACAGGGCAAGTTTTAAAGCAGAAAGTGGACAACCTTGTGGCAGTGCCAGGGCAAATGTATACGAATCACAGAGGAAGCCTTGAACATGATAAATCACTGGGCCACACAGCCCCGTGTACACTCTCTGACAGAGTCAGGTGAGGCCTGGAACCTGTACTTCTTTAAGCTCCTCCAGGTGATTCTGCTGTGCAGTCAGGTTTAGGGAACAAAGGCATCGTGGAAAATATATTTAATCCAGAGAATCTCTAAGGGCCCTTCCAAAGATCTGTAACTCCGTGGAACATCCCCATAGCTGCCCAAATGAGTTGCTGTCATGGAAACACTAAGCACTTGGCCTGTGCTCGCATCATGTACCCTGAGCCTGGAGAGGAAGACCTTCCAGGGCAGGGCCTCATGCCATCTTCCTAACAACCCCGTGACACCGCCATTAGCAGTATTTCACAAGTGAGGAAACAGAAGAGAGCGGTAAAGACAGTGCCAGGAATCGGCAGGACCAGGACTCAAGCCAGGCCGTCCAGTCCCATCCAGAGGACCCAGGCAGCCAGGCCACCTGGCCACACAGGCGTCAGCACCCAGCCAACAAGATGCAGTCAGACCACCACCCAGTCAGGAAGTTTCACCTCCAGAGCTTATATAAGTTCAGAAAGTTTACAGTTTACATTTGCAAAATGATAGAATAGAAACCGATTAGAAAATCAAAGGAAAGCCTCCCTAAGGCACAAGGAATTTAAAAGTTACATTTTAGAAGAGCTGAAAATATGACCACATAAGACTAAGTTCTACATGTTAGAAATCATTTAAAAAGTTTAAGATGATGAAACCTGAAAGGTATCAACATCTTCAACATAAGAAGAATTTATACAAAAGACAAAGGACAGCAAAAGACTTGAAATCAACAACTTGTAGAAACAAAATTTTAAAGGTTAAATAAAATACATGAAAAAACATTCAATCCCATGGTAAACCAAAGAGGTCATTTGGCATTTCCTGAATGAATGAGCGAATGAATGAATGAACAGACCACAGACACTGAAACAGTGAAGGTGACATAAGAAGAATAAACTTGGCCCCAACAGCAATGTGAATGATGCACACTGCTACAAGCCAGCTGTTCTGACTTCAGGCCACCTTAGGAGAGATGACCCTCTGCACAGGTGAAAACCCACGTAAACCCAGAGTGGGTCCCTTGTATGTGAGGATCCTCCATACCTGGTCATGCACCTGTGGATTTGAGCCGCCACAGATGATGCAGGGCTCTCGTACTGACCACTGAAAAAGTCCTTGTATAAGTAGACCCACGTAATATAAACCCATGCTGTCCAAAGGTCAACTGTACATGAGCTCTCTACCAGGACAAAATGTTTTAAGTGTCCCACCAACACAAACCAAAAAAAACCCCAAAAAACAAAAAAACAACTCTCTGAGAAGACCTGAATCAGTCTCATTCTAACAGAGTTGTACTTGGCTTTCTCACAAAGAGCAGATACTTGACACATCTAGAATTTAAGACAGTAAGTAGGTTTAGCTTGAATCAGGGAAATATTTTTAACAGTGCTTTTGTGAGCTATTAATCTATTTGTATATGGAGAAAATGAACAAAACTTTTAACATGGTTATCAGATTAAAAAACAGTAACCTATAATCATATTATTCCAGCACCTTCATATGTTTTAGGAAATTCAGTATGACTCATGCTTCTCTCGATTCATGTGACAATGAACAATGTCAACTGAGTTAAGGGCAGGACTCCCCATTAATAACCAACCTTAGAAACTTCTCAAATCATATTTCTATAGGCATCATTATATTCGATAGATAACAAATGAAACTAAAAATAACACCCAATTTTCTTTCTACAGTGACTGAAATGTTTACATACAAACAAACAAGCAAAACAAATTCCACACATTTCTCAAGTCCATCCGAACTTCCCGAGGCAGCTCATCACCCTGGACAGACGCTGGGCTTAGACGTCAGGGAGGACACAGGCCTGACAGGTTACCTTAACATCCCTGAGTGCCAGTGACATTATGGCAACTAAGGAAGTAGTGACTAATGATGAGCTTGCTAGGGAAATCAAATGAAAACTATTTGAAGAAAGAAAAGGGAAGTGGGGGTGTCAGTTCAGTTCAGTCGCACAGTCGTGTCTGACTCTTTGCGACCCCATGAATCGCAGCACGCCAGGCCTCCCTGTCCATCACCAATTCCCGGAGGTTACTCAGACTCACGAAGTGGGGCTGTAGCCAGTAACTATTATTTAAAGGGTGGGGTGGGGTAGGGGGTGGAGTTAAAACCATATATCCTAAGCCAGNTGTCTGACTCTTTGCGACCCCATGAATCGCAGCACGCCAGGCCTCCCTGTCCATCACCAATTCCCGGAGGTTACTCAGACTCACGAAGTGGGGCTGTAGCCAGTAACTATTATTTAAAGGGTGGGGTGGGGTAGGGGGTGGAGTTAAAACCATATATCCTAAGCCAGAAAGTTTCATTTATTGTGTTGGCGCTTTCCTTTGCCTGGGGTGTGACTCCCGGCAAGTCTTTTAGCAACGTTTTTTGTTTTCTTTTTCATGGCTAAAGTAGGGGAAATATAATGGCCTCTCATCAGGTTATTGTAAGGATCAAATGAGTTAATACTCATAAAAAGCACTACCAAAAACCCACAAATGAACAGTAACTGAGAAAAAAAAAAATCAACAAAAAAACTGCAGAAGACTCCACAACTTTTCTTTTTTCAATATTTGGCTGCACCAGGTCTCCCTGATCAGGGATCAAGCCCAGCCACTCCCAACCCCTTTGCCCTCGCCCGCATTGGAAGCCTAGAGTCTTAGCCACTGGACCACCAGGGAAGCATCCCCCAACAACTTTCCTTGATCAAAGAGCCAAGCAGGCAAAAAAAGAGAAATGATGATTTCTCATTTCCAGGCGTACAGAATTTAACGTCTGTACAGCACACTCCAGACGGCAGCCACACCTCACAGGACCCCAGGTGACCGTGTCCTCACTGAGCCGGCTGGCGCTACCTTCCAGGCAGGAACACCACCTCTGGCTTCTCAGAGGCCGCCGCACCATCGGGCACGAGGACGCCCAGCTGACGCTTGCTGCACCCGACCACCCTGTTACCTCGGCAGCAGGCTGAGAAGCAGAAGAGTTATTTACCATTTTCTTTCCGCAATCTCGTTATGAACTTCTTAGGAGGTATGACTCCAACCTTCTTCTTCTGGGTGGCAATGCTGTGGAAGAGGTCTGCTAAGCACGTGAGAAGGCTCTCCTTCTTCCGGGGCTGACTCTTGTAGGCGAGAACTTTTTCCCGAAACGGACGACAGAAGTAAAGTGCCTGAAGAACTGAATTGCAATAGCAGGTATTCCCAAACTAGGATAGAAAAAGAAAAAAAAAATTTTTTTTCATTAAAATTGGAGGTAAAACAATTTCCAGAGAAAGAATTTTCATGCCTAGAGTTGTTGAGAGAAGAGAAAGAATAAGATAGGGAATATTTATGATCCTCATAAATTAAAAGGTACCTGAGGGTAACAGTGGTGTTGGAGAAGACTCTTGAGAGTCCCTTGGACTGCAAGGAGATCCAACCAGTCCATTCTGAAGGAGATCAGTCCTGAATAGTCATTGGAAGGACTGATGGTGAAGCTGAAACTCCAATACTTTGGCCACCTGATGCAAAGACTCATTTGAAAAGACTCATCTGAAAAGACCCTGATGCTGGGAAAGATTGAAGGCACGAGGAGAAGGGGACGACAGAGGATGAGATGGTTGGATGGCATCACTGACTCAATGGACATGAGTTTGAATGAATTCTGGGAGTTGGCAATGGACAGGGAGGCCTGGCGTGCTGCAGTCCATGGCGTCGCCAAGAGTTGAACACGATTGAGCGACTGAACTGAACTGAGGGTAAAAATAATTGTCCTGACTGCAAATTAGACATTTTAACATTAAATGGATGCTCTTGATATCAGTTTCAGGTTAAAGTGGAAGAAAGATACATGCGATAAACTTGGCCTTTATGACCACTGAGTTAAAGAACTACAGTTTAAATAGTGAAATTAGTTAAGGTTTAGGATTCTGGAGAATTTTTTTCTTTTCCAATTCTCACTGTTTTGATAGTACTGACTGTATAAGAACCATTTTCTATACTGTACATTTAAAAATATAACTCTCAAAAATTCTTTTAAAAAACATAGTAGTGAAGTTCACTACCAAGTTCTTCAGTGCCATGCAAAAAATAAAAACAGAAAATAAGAAAAAAACAGGATCCTCTGAAGTATTAGATGAAAGAATCAACAGTGTGACAGCCTAACCACTGACATGCTCAAATGCCAGGTTACACAGTGCTCAACCCATCAGGAGGACGTGGACTCACTCTGGAGTTGAATCTTGAACAGCAGCCCAGCCTCTCACTGACTATGTGCCCTGGAGCAGGCGACCACGACTCACTCAGCTTCAGTTTCCTTCTTCTTTTTTTTTTTTTTCGAGGGGCGGGGGGGCCTTGCCCCAAGGCACGTGGGATCTTAGTTCCCCAACTAGGGATCAAACCTGCACCCCTGCATTGGAGGCACGAAGTCTTAACCACTAGACACCAGGGAGGCACGAGTTTCCTTCTATTTAATGACAAGGGAGGAAACAGTCTTACTTTACAAAGAGAAGAACACAGAGCTTGACAAATATTTTCTGCCTTCCTTCTTCCTTCCCATGAATAGACGATGACGTGAAAAGCAGGCTAATAAAACACCTGGAAGTCACTCAGGGAGGATCCAGGGAGTAAACAAGGACTGAGGACAGTTCTCAGAGCACTGTCCCAGGGTAAGGTCCTGTACGCGAAACTCTAACAGGCTACCTGCAGAGGAGTGCTGAAGAATGGGAACCCTTCAACTACGTCCATAAACACATGTACACGTCTGCTGATATTTTAAAATTAGGAAGGCTAAATCAAAAGCTAATATAAATGATTATTTATGGAGAGAAGGAAAAGAGGAGAGAGCAATGAAAGTGAGACCACTGTGCATGTACATAGTTATAAGAAGTTTCTTTCGCACTCATAAATTTTTAAGAAAAGGTTTATGTGGCTGCCTTGGGTCTCAACTGAACAACACGGGATCTTTAGTTACAGCAGGCAGACTTTTAGCTGCAGCATGTAAGATCTAGTTCCCCAGCCAGGGATTGAACCTGGGCCCCCTACATTGGGGGCTCAGAATCTTAGCTGCTGGACCACCAGGAAAGTCCCTGTATCCATATTTTTAAAAAACGAAATTAAAACAGGAAGAAAAAATAAATTCCTAAAATTGAAAATAAACAGAAATAAAACTAAATGTCTATCGAGTTGGTGGCAGAATTACTTAAAGAATGACTTCAAATGACTTAAGAACATAGGGTGGGTTTTTACTATCAACGCCTTCCTAGGGAAGTTACCAAGCCACTCTCTTTATCGGTTTCCTCGTCTGTAAATGACGTTTTTACCGGCACCAACCTCTACAATCTTATGAAGAAGCAACTCAATGATCTGCACAAAGAACTTAGTGTGGTTCGGCATACCTCATCACTACATGGTTATTTTTGAAACAACCTTTTTGAGTCATCTGTCCCCTTTGGAAAATTAGCTTAGCTGAAACAGATTAAATCCTATAATCTCCAGGTCTACACTTAAATCATGATAGACGGCAGCAGCACAAATAAACCAGAGGGGTGGTACCATCAGCCTGCAGCACTGTGCAACCTGAAGTGATACAGAACCATCACACGCGTGGACAGCGTACGGGTACTAGCATTGTCCATTTATTAAGAATCAGCAAAGCTTAATCTATCTTTCATTTTCAGATAACATTAGCAGTGCTCATACTTTTGCCCCTGCCCCCCAATGAATCATCTTACATATTCCATTTGGAAACTACTGGTTTTAACCACTATTATGTCAACATAATGTCAACATAATGTTTTAAATGGCTAACTGCTCCACTGTCGCCCACGCTGGTTGGTGATGGTGCCTGTCCCATGAACATCCCCTTCTAAGGGAAGACCCTCTTCTCCCCACCACAATTTCTGTTCAGGTGGCTCTGTTCCATGTAACTCTAGACCCCACGTCCCCAAGCACCTGCTCCCTGGAGCCAACAGTAGGTACCTAATCCAGATTCTCAGGGACAATTGTTCCTCCCCCTCACCTGACCCCCATCCTGACCCCCTTCCTCACCTGCCCCCCACCTACCCCCCCACTCACCTGCTCCCCAGCCCCAGGCCTCCTCATAGGAATTGACTTCTCTGTGCAAATTCTGTAAGGGGGTCAGTCACAAGCCTTTCTGCAGATGCTGCAATAGGATCAGGCACTTGATCCAATCTGGCCCGAGTTCTTTGGTCAGGTTTGCTATGAACAGTCTGCGATCTCTGATAATATAGGCTTTGAGCAGCCTAAGGACACCAGGTGGGAAGAAACTAAAGGAGAATGAAATCAACACAAAAGAAAATAGAGCCAAGAGACATCAGCCTACTCAACCCTGTAACCTATAAATGCTAAGTTTCATTTTTATTTTTCTTTCCTCCATGGTGACCCTTGTTCCCTGCATTCAGTGTTCCAACTAATGACTACTATCAGTTCAGGTTAGAGAAAGCCTTTTATAAGATGGTTCAGCCTCACAAAAAGATTCATTAATCCCAACCGACTTGTGTTTGGGGGCTTATGTATTAGAAAGTTAAAATGATTCTCAAAAGGCTGCTAAAAACAGAGCGACTACACAAAAAGTTGGAAAGAGACATCAGTAGTCTAAATCACTCTTCACTCAATTTCACTGGACTAAGTATTTACTGGCTACAAGATACAAAGAGGGAAAGGCAAGTTGGCTGATCCGATTAAAACCGTTTGTTTTGAAAGAATTCAGCTAACTGCACAAACAGCCGGCACGTAAAAGAGGGATTTTACAGCAAGAGAAAGCACCCAAAGGCTCCTCTGCCTCTCGCGATAGTTTCTGTACTCCCGTTCCCACCCAGGCACACCCATATTTCTCCTGACATCCTGCAACATGAGAAATACCAACATATCCACAAGGGTTAACTTTAGGAAAGCCCCACCATATGTATTATGCAAATCACAGGGATAGACATCAGAGTTACCATGAAGAGTCAACTGCCATGAAAGCTATCATTTTCGAAAATGTTCCTCCGAGATAAAAATATCTACATCTGAAAGTAATGGAAACTAGATTGTTATTAACAAAGTGAAGAGTAGCCACTCTGAATTTTCTGGTAGGTTAATTAAACTATGGGTTTTTTTTCTTCTCTCCACTAAAAAAAAAGTCTACTTTTCTAATTGCCCAAATGCACAGTTTCCCAAAAGCAAATGCCTTTGAGTGATTCTAGTACTCTACTAGTCGCAAAAAGGGATTCAATCAGGCAGACCTAATAGGAACTCTTCTCAGTATTTGCTTTTTCTAAGATTGATTAAAATGAACCTGGAAATGCACACTTCACTAGAACAGACTGATTAGAAGAAAACAGACATGTGCCTCATTTTAACAGAATCCACTTATTAGGAAAGATTAACCATCAAGTTCCTTAAAGCAGCTGCATTCCGTGTTGTTTATAAACACTAACGACTTGGCAGACAGGCATAGGGACAGGAGGAAAATGTTCAGATGTTCACCTCTGAATTAACTAAGCCATCTCCCCAACTCCTCAGAGCTCCAACCTTAGTTTTTAAGGGACTCTATAAATAGTGTGATAACTCCAAATAAAAGGCCCACAAAACAGCCGTAAAGTGGCCCAAGAGCACAGGTCACAGGAGCGTGTATCATTGTCCCAGGTCAGCTGAGCCTACTCTCACCACCACTGATCTCTGAGCAGAATTTGAGGTGCTCATCAACCCTTCACAGCTGGAGCACTGGCTACCTCAGGATCTCAGGGATCTCAATTCTTCATCATCGTAACAAGGCACAGAGATCGGAAATTCCAGCTTTCCTTGGCTTTACTGAACCTCATTTATTCAGCTTCAGGGAGAAACAAACTCGACCTTCTGAATTTATACTGGTGCATACGAAGTAATAAAAATGATACCTTCTTAGAAACTTTTGGTAACACAATCAACAGTGGTTTTTGGATACTGGTATCATATTGAGTTAAAAACATCAGCAGAAAAAAAAAAAACCACAGAGCTTTGTGCTTAGTCGTGTCCAACTCTTTGAGATCCCATGGACTGCAGCCGTCAGACCCCATGGACTTCCTCTGTCTTTGGGGATTTTCCAGGCAAGAATACTGGAGTAGGTTGCCATGCCCTCCTCCAGGGGATCTTCCTAACTCAGGGATCGAACCCAGGTTTTCTGCACTGCAGGCGGATTCTTTACCAACGGAGCCACCAGAGAAGCCCCACAGAGCTTTAGGACTCACATCGTATCAAGTATGTTGTTTTACTTGTTTGGAGGTTATTTGCAAAAAAGTTACCTGTGCACACCTCCTTAACAAGCGACTCCAGGCTGTGTTCTGCAAAGAAAGGGAAGAAACGGCTGGGAAGGGGTCGGGATGGAGGGAAGGGGTCGGGATAGAGGGGAGGAGTCAAGCACAGGCGCCAGGAGAGCAGAGGGGGCCTGCTGGGCACAGCTCCGTGGAAACTGACACAAGGTCTTCTTGGCTTTCTTTGGTTCTCTGAAGACTTTGGTTAAGAATAAGTGACAATTAAGGCCAAGATTAATTTCAAACTGGGAGAACCAGGGAAAGTAAAGTTGGGCAGGGATGGTGGGAAAAGACAGCAAAGTTCCTGCTTCTGTTTCTGCCAAAACAGCAAGTCAGTATACATATATTTGTACATATATGTGTGTATATATATATATATATGTATATATGTATATAAAAAGAAGTATAAGTACCTTATTTACTCTATAAGGACACACTCCAGAAAAAAGAGCCAGAGGATTGATGAGTGGTCTCCTCCAGGGAGGAGAATATAGAGGAAGGTGGGCACTGCTGATTCTGTGTCTAGCACAGACAAAGAAGGGTCCCCCAGCAAAGTGACACCACACACCACTTTATCTGCCCTCCTCAAATCGCACAAGAAATCCATGTGTACATAACGACATGCTAGAACCAAGTTTAATAAAACTTACTTTCGTACATGTATTATCACCTATATATATATATTTAAAATGCCACAGATCCACCTAACAGCACAGTATAATAGCATAAAGTACCATGACAAATGTGTAAAGATCTGTGGTGTTTTCTGATGATTCAGGAAAGAGTTCAAAATTCTAAACAAAGTTCTTCAGACTCTACAGACACATAGAGGCATTTATAAAACTATATTTATTTCTACCTGTACATGCAGACCACTTATATTTAGATATGTAAATAATTCTCAAAGAATCAGATCATTTGGTCTAGGCCATATGAGATTTTGGTTATGAGAAAATTCTGACACAAAATAGGAAAAAAAAAAAATCAGGCTGATAAATTAGAAACTATTCCAAGACTCTTAAGGCTTCAGGCAGTGCCTCTCTCTCATTCCATTAGAGAGAATTCTGAAATTCCAAGTCGAGTTTCTTGGCATTAAATCTGCTGATACGAATGAACAATTTTCCTTTGATAAATTATGAACTGCATTCATCATCCTTAAGACTACTTCCAAGCACAATTCTATAGGCTACTTACATATTAACAGATACTTACATTGACTAATCCGAAATAGTGCTCGTTGACCGGAAACTGTTCTGGACCAATCTCTTTCTCTAATGCCGAGGCATTGGCGCCCTATGGGATGAAAAGGAGAAATCTCAGTATTTACGGTATTTTCCCAATACTATCACAGTTGTATACACATTACAGAGAGGTCCTTAAAATGATTTTGTTTCCTGTAACTACCTAACATTATGGAAAGAAAATAAAGGGTGACAAAGAAGAAGAAAGGTTTTTAATAATATGACCAAAAAAAAAAAAACCCCAAAACCCAGTTTGCAGGAACAGTTGGATCAAGGAATTCTACTAAATCCTGCTCCTTTTCCTACATGATTCGTAGCACGTGATCTCAGAGACATCGTGAAGTTAAACAGGCACATCGTCGGCAACCTAACACTTCTTGAGCAGTGTACGCATGAAAATTTCTCACACAGAACAAAGGGGGCAAGAATGTTTGCTGAGGGCTTCCCTGGTGGCTCAGTGGTAAGGAATCCACCTGCCAACGCAGGAGACACGGGTTCGATCCCTGGTCCAGGAAGATCCCACGTGCCTCGGAGCAGCTAAGTCCGTGGGCCACAACTCCTGGGCCCATGTGCTGCCTCTACAGAAGCCCGCGCGCCTAGAGCTTGTGCTCCCCAATAAGAGAAGCCACTGCCAGGGGAAACTAGAGGACAGCCCCTGAGAAAAAGCCCAGACAGCAACAAAGACGGACACAACACTGCCAAAAATAGATAAATAATAACATGAAAAAACTTTAAAAAGAGAACGCTTCCTGAAATCTCACCGATGACAGCACAGCTGACCGCAATCTATTAACAGATGGTCTATAAAATGACAGCATACCACGTAGCAGTCAGAATAAATGAAGCCGAGTTCATTCACACACACAGGTGCTTCTCAAATACATGATACTAAGCACACAAAGAGAAAAAGACTAACACAACCACCACCACACACACAAAACAGCACATGGCAAGGGGGCTGGGAGAGTGTACACGACATGCACCTGAGTGGGGCCGAAGAAGCCAGGACGCGGAGGCGGAGGAGGAGGAAGACCAGAGCGGAAAATGAGAGGACACCCCACAAAAGAAGGGCCTTGCTCGAGAGTAACCGTGTGCCCCGGAATAGGATCAACTCACGTCTGTGCATCTGAGGCCCCGAAGGAAAAGGGATGGAGGTGAGGGGGTGGGGGGCAGGGGTGACAAAGGCCCCGAGCACCGGCGTGTGCTAGCAAATGCTAGCAAATGTGCTGCACACGCAGTCTGAAAGGGAAGTCAGCGATTCTGGAGACAGAGTAGCTGTTAACTTCAAAATTCCCCAGAAAACACAGGACCAGACGAATACAACCAATACCACGCACAAAACAGCCGAACGCTGCCTTGTGTATGAAGCTGCGGACAGGACAACACGCACACGGCGCCTCCCCAGGGACAGCTGCGCTCAGCACCACGCGGTGCCCAGCGCACCCCTGCCGCCTCCCGAGCCTGGAAGCCCGGCCCTTTGTCAGATGGCGCCTCCTTGGCTTCCTGACACGCCAGGCCTGAAAACAAGGCCTGACGGAAGGGACCGGGCGGGCTGGTGGTCAAGCTCGACCAAAACAACACACTTGCCTGAATACATTCCAGCCACCCAGCACCTGTATGTATACATGATGCTTACTTGTTTAATCTAAGACATACTATTCAGCTTTCTATAAGACCTTGATACAGCCCCTAGCTCACAGATACTATTTAAATTTGGCATTCCAAATTTGATCTGTTTAATAAAAACGCGAAATTCAGTTCTGACAGCAACTTCAATATCCACTGACCCCAGAGCCCTTTGTGGGGAGCCTACCAGCCCACTGTTGACACCGCCAGCTCGAGTGTCTTGTCACGGAACTTTCTCACATGTGCTGAAAACTATCACTAAGAATTCAAACTGATACTGGTGTCATTCAAACAAGTATAACCTCTTTCCACGCGCACACACACAAGCTAGAAAAGGTGCTACTGTCAAAAGACATCTACTTGGAACAGTAAAAGCCAGCAGGCACACCCAAGGAAAGCATTTCTCGCCCTCAGGGTGAATCGAGAACCCAGCATGCCAGGCTTCCCTGTGCTTCCCTATCTCCCAGAGCTTGCTCAAATTCATATCAATTGCCTCGGTGATGCCTTCCAACCATCTCACCCTCTGTCCCCCGCTTCTCCTCCTGCCCTCAATCTTTCCCAGCATCAGGGTCTTTTGCAATGAGTCAGCTCTTTGCATCAGGTGGCCAAAGTGTTGGAGCTTCAGCTTCAGCATCAGTCCTTCCAATGAATATCCAGGGTAGATTTCTTCAGCAATTTTCCAAACCCCAGCTCTAAGCTCATCTGTTGGGTGTTCAAGGAAGCCCTGATACCAACTTAGGTTTTCACAGCTAAAGGTCAGATAATTTCTAAAGTCTCTTCTAACTCAACATAATACCATGTCTAATCACTTTTATCCACACTTCTGAGGACATTACTAGATTAACACAAAACTAGGAACTCCGAGTCAACCAGCACATGACAAGCACCATAGATGGTTACAGATGGAGTAAGGGCAGCAAACTGCAATGGGAAGTACAGACAGCACGGAACTTATGGACCTGAGTGCTGAGTTAAGGTACAGTGCAGTAAACCATACCTTGGTGCAGCACGATGACACCGCGGTGCTGATCCTGTGAACGTGCGGGAGGATAGTCTCATGGCAGGAATTCAAGACTCTCTTGCAGAAACGACCAGAGTACATTCCTGCCTCTAGCCAAACGCTAACTACAAAGGCAGAGCGTAGACAGAGCAATCCAATGGCTGATGAGTGGTTGTTTTTTGTTTTTTAATTTAGAAGTGTTTTCAACACTGTAGTTAGACATTAATTGGTTAAAAAAAAAAAACCCAAGTTGAAAATTTGCTATACAATTTTTTTAGTACGTTTATAAGAGTTCTCAAACACCATCCCCTGCAGATTCTAAGATTCTGCTGAAGGTTGCCAAACCCTATCATGTCAAATAATAGTCAGTCCAGCAGCAGCCCAAGATTTAAATTGTGCCTAGAACCTGTCAACATCCAACAGTGATGGCTCTGAATAGTCTCCCATCCCCACACTTGAGAAATATGTTCCTACTGCAATTAACAACGCTGTGTGAAATCACGAGTCTTCACTGGGACAAAGGGAAGAAATGCTGGCACTCTTAGGCATCTCTGCTCTAAAGCTTTCGTGGGGATCAGGAATGTCCTCTGTTTTGTCTGAGAACACAACACACTGAAGGAAGAAAACATTCTTTCTGACTCTTCTGTCACCTCATAAGATTATTTTAGACTCAGGACCTATTGCTACAAATTCATCACAAAGAAGTGGTTAGATATTCATGACCCTCCTGATGAAAACCACCAAAAAGTGGATAAACTTTTTAATTAAAAAAGCAAAAGGTAACAGTGAGCTGGTGAGAAAATAAGAAATCTGCAGAAGCCAAATATCAAGTGCTGGGAGAACCTGAGAGAAGAGCAAATGCCAAAGACGGATTTCACGAGGAGGCGCCTGCCGGCAGCAGCGACCCAATCACCCTACGCTGAGGGCCGGATCGGACGGGGTGCAGAGGCCAGGGCTGAGGCTCAGGGCCCGCTCGAGATGGGGACCGGCAGGAGACCCCAGCACGGCAAGGCAGCCAAGAGGGCTGTGTCTTCAGCGAAGGCGGAACAAGAAACAGCCCTGCACCACCAGAGCAGATGGCAAAGGAACCTGCCGGACTTGTCCTTGGCCTGGGGGCGGGAGAGACGACCAGCATCTTCCCAACAGTCACAACCACAAGCTGGCCCCCATCAAAGCTTGTGACCCAAACACACACACAAACAAAATCGGGCAGGAAACGTAATTCAACGAGGTCCTGAGTGGATGGTGCCCACAACTAGCAACCAGTGGAATTACAGACTCACTCCAGAACACAAATTCCATCCACTCACAAGGAATTCCCACAAGTTAAACTCCCAAGAGGTTGAGTTCACGGTCAAAAATCACACATACACACAAAAGCAGAAAAACAAAGCACCGTGTATAAAAACCAGTGAAAACACAGACAGAAGAATTAGACTCAAGATGCTGACTATCAGAAATATTTCAGACATGACATAAAGCAAATAGTCGGTATATACAAAGAAACAGCAAAAGCCTGATTATAAGAATAAACGTGAGAATTTAAAGCCTAAGCTGATTTGTTCTTAAAGAATCAAATAAAACTTCCAAATCTGAAAATTATAATTGAAAGTGAAAAACTCAATGGTAATTATGGAGACAGTTTAAAAAAAAAAAAAGCTCCAATACTTTGGCCACCTGATACGAAGAGCCAACTCACTGGAAAAGACCCTGGATGCTGGGAACGACTGAAGGCAGGAGAAGGGGACGACAGAGGATGAGATGGTTGGATGCCATCACTGACACAACTGACGTGAGTTTGAGCAAGCTCCGAGAGTTGGTGATGGACAGGAAAGCCTGGCGTGCTGCCATCCATGGGGTCATGAAGAGTCAGACACAACTGAGCAATTTAACAACACCCTGGCCTAGTCCAATTCTTAAAAAAAACTGAGTCTCATCGAAAATTAACCACCAACCCATGTAAAAGAAGAGGAAACAGAAACTACAGGATACCTTCTGTTTACTGATAAAGATACTACGTTTTAAGGACACAGCTGCAAATAGGAAAAAAGAAAACCAGTTGGGAGATGGCTCTTCTGAAGGACAATGTTTACACAAGTCAACCATGGAAAACACATCTGACCACCCTGCATTCTGCCGTTGAGAGAAAGAAACAATTACACCAAAGCAAAGTGACACCCAGGAATGTTTTCAAGGAAGTAAATTAAGGAAATCTCTTCTACCATCTTAAGCTCGACTATGATTAAAAAATGGTTATCTGTGAAGATGTATTTGGAAAAGCTAATTGTGTTCAGTATACACTGTTTAAGAAAATAGCAAACTTTATACATTTCAGCAAGAAATAAAAAGGGATGAAAATGTAAAGATCAACACCTCCACATAGAAAATGGACTTATTAAGAACACAGTCATCTGTCCGTATATGTGGGGAACTGATTCCAGGACCCCCACAGATCCCAAAACCCAAGGATGCTTGCTCAAACCCCTCACATGAAACAATGCAGTTCTTGCATATGACCCATGAGCCATGGGCCCTCGACGACGTGTCACATCTAGTGCGGTGTAAATGCCATGTAAATAGCTGCCAGCACATGGCACATTCAAGTTTTGCTTTTATGAACTTTCTGGGACTTTGTTCACAAATGTTTTCAATCCTGGGAGGCAGAACCCACAGATACAGAGGGCCGGCACTTCCTTCTTTCCATTAGACAGCTTACGGTTCTTTATACTAGATAGCCTGTATTTAATACAAATATGAGAGAACACATTTCCCCCACTGTTGTGTTTCAAGTCCTATCTTGAAATCCAGCATTTATTATTCCCAGTTTAATACTGAAGAGGGTCAGATCAGGTCGGCAGCCAAAGGAGAACTGCCAAAACAGGCAGGAAAGGCTTCCTGAAGATCAAAGAAGCAAGTGACCCTACAAACAGAGAAGTGTGGGAGGCACAGGAAGAGGCGAGATAGGATGTGGACACAGCAAGGAGGAAGTGAGCACGGGCAGGAAAAGGTGAATCCAGAGTGAGATGCAAGAAGCCAGCTCCTGTCTCCCAAACTAGAAGATGGGGCAGCAAGACACAGCTGAGAGCCCACGACTGTTCCCTTGGAAGACACCATGCCTCAACACTAAACCAGAGATGCCATGCCCCGGCACTAAACCAGAGACGCTGTACCCCGACACTAACCCAGAGACGCCATGCCCCGACACTAACCCAGAGATGCTGTACCCCGACACTAACCCAGAGATGCCATGCCCCGACAATAAACCAGAGACTGTACTCTGACGCTAATCCAGAGGCACCGCGCCCCAGCGCTAACCCAGAGACTCCATGCCCCGACACTAACCCAGAGATGTCGTGCCCGGGCAGGAAAAGGGTGAATCCAGAGTGAGATGCAAGAAGCCAGCTCCTGTCTCCCAAACCAGAAGATGGGACAGCCAGACACGGCTGAGAGCCCACGACTGTTCCCTTGGAAGACGCCATGCCCGGCACTAACCCAGAGACGCCGTACCTAAACCAGAGACGCTGTATCCCGACACTAACCCAGAGACCCTGTACCCCGACACTAACCCAGAGACACTGTGCCCCGACAATAAACCAGAGACTGTACCCCAACGCTAACCCAGAAACAACAAACATTTTCATGAGAAAACAAACCATTTCCATACTCTCCGTCTCAGGNACCAGAGACGCTGTATCCCGACACTAACCCAGAGACCCTGTACCCCGACACTAACCCAGAGACACTGTGCCCCGACAATAAACCAGAGACTGTACCCCAACGCTAACCCAGAAACAACAAACATTTTCATGAGAAAACAAACCATTTCCATACTCTCCGTCTCAGGCATCCTAAAAGTCATCCCAAAGCTGTAGTCCTTCAGAATAGATGAACTTCAGTAAGCATCTGAGAACCAAAAAGGTCGCAGCCCTCAGTAGGTAGCAGAGTATCATAACCGCTGCTCCCTTTTCAGTGACGCTAAAGAGGTACAAGGCCTCTCCCTACCGAGAGAGTAAACGGTGGTTTGTGAGATTTCTGTTCCAATATTCAAGTACACATATATTAGGTCTAACTGCCAAACTGCTCAATCAGAAAACAGGGAGCAACCTTTTCCCACTTACAAAAACGTGAAGCCCTCTATTTTCCCCAAATCCTGTGTTACAGTAAAGTGAACTATGTGAAAAGTCCCTCATACTCCTGCAAGGAAAATCACCATCCAGCTACAATGTATTATTAAGCTGAAGTGAAATCAAAACTATGTAAATTATTGGCTGACTGAATTATTCTGTTACTCTAACAACAGGGTTCATATCCCAGATTCCAGGGGCTAACTGTAATAAAAACTAAAATTATCGACAAACTGAAATATCTGTTAGACACAGAAAGGAACAGACTGCAGCTGGCACCGCGTGGAGTCCTGTCCAAAACACCCCGCAGAATGGAAAGATGTCACAGAGGAGACACAGTGGCAAGTTCTTTGGGTCAGGCCCTCCACCACCACCGTTCAGCTGAAAAACCCTCAGCATTAACTATGTCAGAAGACTTAAAACCACAGGCTTGAAAACCCTTTGGAAAAAATGAGGGCAGAATACTTTCTCATTTTATGAAACCAGCATCACCCTGACTCTGAAGCTGGACTAAGACACTATCCTCTACAGGCGCTATCCCTTGTGAATACAGATGCAGAAACCTCAACAAAGCACTAGTGAGCCAAATTCAGTGACATATTTAAAAGATTACCGACCATAACCAAGTGGGATAAACACCCGGGAATAAAGCACTCTCACAACTGAAGCACAAAAAACCAACTCAACCAAAGCACAGGCAAGTGGCTCGAACTGACATTTCTCCAAAGATGACATACAGATGGCAAACAAGCACATTCAAAGATGCTCAGTATCACTGCTTACTAGGGAAACGCAAATCAAAATCACAAGGTGCCACTTCACACCCATCAAATTGGCCAGAATCAAGAGGGAAAAATGGAAAACAACAAGCGTTGGTGAAGATGTAAAGAAACTTAGTGGTTCCTCCAAAAATTTTAATACGGCATTCCCATATGGCTCAACAGTTTCAATCCTAGGTATATATCCAAAAGGTCTGAAAACAGGAATGTCAACATTCACAACAGCATTAGTCATTAAAGGCAAAAGGTAGAAAGAACCCCAAATGCCCATCAAGAGAGAACAGATGCACAAAACGTGGACTGATACAATGGAGGATCATTGAGCCATAAAAAGAAATAAAGAACCGATTCATGCCATGACATGCATAAACTTTGAAATCATTATGCTAAGTGAAATAAGCCAGACCCAAGAGGACAAACAGTGCAGGGTTCCACTGACATGGAACACCTCCACTGGGCAAATTCACAGAAGACAGAAAGTAGATTAACTTTAGATTAAGCAAAGTCTGCAGACAGGGAGGAATGAGGAGTTCTACTGAATGGCCATGGAGCTCCGGCTGGGCTGATGAAAACATTCTAGAATAAATAAGACAGTGCTGACAGCTGCACAACATGGCAAATGTAATTCATGTTATTGAAATCTATACATAAGATTAACTGAAATGGCAACTTTTGTTGTTGTTGTTATATATATCTGATCACAATTTTAAGGAGAGGACCTTGTGATCAAGGGTCAAGGCTGTTACACTGGGATCCCAAGACAAGAGTTAATCATGCGTCCTCCCCCACCATCGTTTTCCTGGAGAGCAAGTCACTACTGAAATCCATGATTTCCTGGGTAAAAAAAACCTCACCATGAGGATCGGATAAGGCCAAGCATTGCTTGTTTAGTGTCACAAGCCCAAAAAGATGAATTAAACCTTGAAGCAAACAACACCCACCTTCCACTGCTCTGACTGAGCTAGCTACAAGAGTGCAAAATAAAGACACAGGGAAAATTCCGGGAGGCACTGCTGTCTGAGGGACGGGGACAGCGGGGCAGAGAGCAAGTGTGGTCCAGGTGCCCAATCGTGAGAGGCTGAGTGTCACCCAGTCTCATGCGTGGCACTGCTGAAAAACCTCAGCCAAACTCACCTTTCAAAATAAACACAGGCTTACATATTTTAAATACAACTAGAACACAATGCTCCAAATGCAGGGAAAAACTGGAGTGGGAGCCTGAGTTTGGGAATGCTACAGAGATCCCGTGTGGGGGCCGGGAATCGGGGACAGAGTCTGAACCCAAGCTCAGCACCACCTCCAGACAAGTCACCAAGGCCGGTGTGGTCTCTGCACCTCCTACTACAGGAAAATACCTACTCTGCCAAGCTCATGGAGCTGGAAAGCAAACAACGAGAGTGAAGCTGCCCTTTGTAAGGCTATCAGAAGCATCAGTCACTCAAGTGATGGTTTCAACCAAACGGAACAACACAACGGAAAATTCCAACAGAAGACAGCAAACTACCTCACTTGTACTTTGTTTGGAAGCTACTGGGCAGGTTAAAGAAAACACATAGCTCTTTATCCGAAAGTCTTAAGTTAGCACCCCCTGGACAATTGTAATAAATACTAGAACAAGCACCAAATCCCTCTTGTATGCCTCATGTAACACCTTATTTAATAAATACTGCAAGTTCATACACTGAAAACAACGCAAACTGCGGAGGGTAGAGAGTAAAACGAAGGTGTTATTGGTCGCCCCCTCTCTTCGTTCCTTTCCCCAGAGACACCAGCTGCTAACAGCGTGGTTTCAGCTCTACAGCGGTTATTATCACAGCCGTAAATTACAGATGTCTCGTCACCAGCTTTAAACCTGCTCTGCAAATGAGAAACTGGCACACACACACCTCCGGTTCTCCTTCCCCACGCCACCTCCCAGTTTTTATTACGAATTACTGGGTATAAGATCGCTTTAGGGAATCTAGTAATTCTATATTTAACTTTCTAGCCAGATTCACCAATCTCATAAAGTAGGTAAATTACTGCTGTGAAACTCTCCTTTTATGTCTCTCCTTCCTCCGCATCCCTACTACCTGTTTACCTGGGCAGAGGCTGGAGCACTCACATTTGCTTCTGTGACAATTCACCCACCACACATCACTCACAACACAGGAGCTCCACAGACAGCGGCTTGGAGGGCAGCCAATGCTGCCCAGGAGCTCAACTCGAAAGCAGACAAAAAGACGTTGAGTAACTTCGACGTAAGAAAAGGTGAGTTACAAAGGCGGCAAAAGTTTACAAGTAAAAATCAAAAAACAAACAAAGAAAATCACTGCTGCGACAAAGACAGTTCAGGAAAGTCAACAAGGAAAAACCTAAGGAGCAGACACATGGCCCTTGGACATTTAACTACTGTCACTTAAAGGAGAACCTTTCCAGTTTCCCATTCTCTTTCTCATTCCCTGGTTTCCCTTAAGTGTCTGGAAACCCCCGCTTAGCAGATCCAACTTGTGAAAGAAAGATGGCCAGCATCTGCATCTCTGGTTGGGATTCCTC
Organism: Neotragus moschatus; assembly: GCA_006410615.1. Lineage (NCBI taxonomy): Eukaryota > Metazoa > Chordata > Mammalia > Artiodactyla > Bovidae > Neotragus > Neotragus moschatus. Next base: position 1,618,892 of record SJYA01001832.1, read on the forward strand.
CCCACTGGTCCTGAAAGAGCTGGGAGGGACAGGGAGGCAGAGTGCCAGGGGGCGTGGCTGGGGTGGCTGTACCCTGGGTTGGCCCTAGGTCTGCAGGGACGCAGCCCATCACATGCTGGTCCCTGCTCTTTCCCCAGCCCTAAAGGCCAGTCCACCTACCCCCAGACAGAAGGTCAGCCACTCTCTGCGAAGACCAGGTCTCTGGCCTGACCCCATGTGCCCACTACCCTGTGTCAATAGGAAGTGAGAAGGCTCCCTGGCCCGGCTCTCCCAAGCCAGAGGCTAGATGCGATTACCATGGTGACCGCGTCACAGCCACAGCCAACTGTGAACGGCAGACTCCAAGTTCAAGCTTCCACAGGGGCTCTCTGGGGAAGACCACGGCTGACTGGTCTGTTCTGTGCTTCTTTTCTTTCCCATCACTACTTTCCAGTCCTCTAGGAATCCCTCAAAGGATCTGGGGCATCGGTAATGCCGCTCACCCTCTAGCTCCAATGCAGCTCAACAGACGAAGCACCAACAGCTAGCCCCTCGGCACGCAGACGCACCTTTCTGTGGCTCCCACAGATGGTGCCACTGAAGAAGCAGACGTGCGTGCGCTCACACTGGCGTGCGCTCACACTGGTGTGCGCTCACACTGGCCGCAGGGTCCTTTACAGCGGATCTTGTGTAAAGTAAGAGTTTTTATATCAACAAGTACAGCATCACTTCCAGTAGTCTGCGCTCCACACAACACTAACATATCTAACTCCTATAGCAAGCTCTGCTAATAAACACCTACCGTCATGAAAAGAGTCCTTCTTGGTGCTAAACCAATCTCAGCGGAAACTCGCACCCCACAGCAAAGGCTGTTCCACTCAGACTGCTGTTCCCTGCAGTCACTTCCAACAATGCTTTCTTATTACATCCAGAAATGTAAGAGAAACTCATAGATTCATTATCTACTTCAGAACAGTTTTTTAAATTAGAAGAAATGTGAAAACTTATTAGTCGCACTACGACTGTGCTACCACACTCCAAAGAAAAGAACTACAGGATTGCTCTATAGCAATGCTGATTCCCACAGGACAGAACATGGGAGAAGCAGTATGCAGGCCAAAGGTGACTCAACTTCAAAAATATCCTTATCACGTTTGGCTTGCCGTCTAGAATCATCTTCCATTATATTCTGAAACCAACACAGAGGTGGGGAACAGGTCTCCTCTATTCAGTCTGAGGAGGGAAACGTGAGTCCAAGGTGAGCGCACACATCACCTGCCCAGACACATGGTGCCCCCTCTCCCAAATCCCAGAGAATAGGGGCCTGCTCTCCATTCAGGTCCCCTAAAGTCTTTCCTACTACCAAAAATACTCTCACAGTTACTTCATTCTGAACAGTGAAGAATAAGCCAAGGAAGTCTGAAACAACCCCAACCAACAGTAATTCTAATTCCTCTAGGGAAGAAGGAACTTGAACACAACTTGAACATAATTTTGTAATGCTAGAGATGTGATCTCATTAAAGAATGTGATGAATGTTCTAACAAAGCTTTAAAATCACTTTTACAGGGAGCTGCCCTGGGGGTCCAGTGGCTAAGACTCCAAGCTCCCAATGCAAGGAGCCTGGGTTTGATCCCTGGTCTGAGAACTAGATGCCACATGCTACAACGAAGACCCAGTGCAGCCAAATAAATAAAATAAATAGTCTTTTAAAAATCACTGTTATAAAGGAGAGACTACGTCAGCAATTATTATATATTATGTGGGGTATCAGCAAACAAGCAGACAAACAGTGGTCCATATTCTGTGAACAGGAATGCCATCCCAAGCCACAGTAGCCACCAGCGTCGTAGAGAGAGATTTACACGTGATGCGCTTAAACGAGAGAGGAGATGCCATGCAGACAAGCTGGGCCGGGTGACACAGAGACATCAGGAACAAAACGCTGCTGCTAGAGGCACCTACAGGCAGCCTGAAGATGAACGAAGAGGCATCACAAAATGAACGAAAATATTCACAGTTTGTTTTCCGTTTATCTCAGATCTCTAAGTGTTACAAAGTTTATCAATTGAATACAGGTAATGCTTTATGGTCTCAGCTGCACCTCCAAACATTTACATAAACACTTAGCCACTGAGGTCTATGAAATACACAAATCCTAAGATATTGGCTGGTCTCTACAGAGGATACAATCACACATCAACAAGTACAGCCAGGAGCGCGCTGGGGAGGGGCCAGGACACACGTCTCCCCGACCCAGAACACAAGAGCTTTGTGTTATCAGGGTTCCTTCCAGCTAGAACTCAGGCAGGATTCCGTCTAGGAATCCTCCCACCACAGGCCTGAGTTACTGCTGAGTCTTGTTATCAAAGGACTGCTTTGCCATCACAAATCCATGTGGAAAGCGATGGGGATTCTGAAATGACTTTGCACATGTGTGTGTAGCTACCTACCCACTTGGCACCACCAGGACAAAGCAAGATGTGGACAAGGCGATCCCTATTTGCAGGGAACCCACAGCGTAGGAAAGGAGAGTTCAAATCAGTTCAGTCACTCAGTTGTGTCCGACTCTTTGCGACCCCACGAATCGAAGCACGCCAGGCCTCCCTGTCCATCACCAACTCCCGGAGTTCACTCAGACTCACGCCTATCGAGTCAGTGATGCCATCCAGCCATCTCATCCTCGGTCGTCCCCTTCTCCTCCTGCCCCCAATCCCTCCCAGCATCAGAGTCTNGCATAGTCAATAAAGCAGAAATAGATGTTTTTCTGGAACTCTTGCTTTTTCCATGATCCAGTGGATGCTAGAGAGGGGAACCAGGGCCCAAAAGGAAAAGTTAATTTCAGTGATAACATGGTACCTGGGATTAGCCTCAAATAACCCAGGAGGTGTACAGCAAGTGGGAAGGAAGAAGACACAGGCTGGTCAAGAGACACCCTGGGCTGCAGACAGCAGATGGTGCATGGTGGCAAGCGACACGAAGCATTGACCCAAGAGACATCTGTTTTTCTTTAGGAAAGAAGACTGTGCTTGGTTAAAACAGAATGGGAAACATGATGAACTGCCAAAGAAGTGATTCAGATAACAGATTCATTTAGAAAGAGGTGACCCCTTCACAGAAAATAATCACAAGTAGGACATTTTACCAAGCAAGGGGAGAAACAGGCCTCAAGTCAGGCTGACTTCACACTGACAAGCTGCTGGGAAGGCATCACTGTGGTAGACAGAGTTAAAGGGCTCCCCTCGACTGCAGGAAGGGCCAGCAACTTGCTTCTAACCAACAGAATCTGACAAAGGTCATGGGACGACGATTCTTTGGTTACAGAAGACTCTGCACCGCTCCCTGGCGTGCTGTCTGACTCACTGACTGGCTCTGAAGGAACAGGCTGCCAGGTGCTGAGAGGACCATCCCAGGGCAGAGGGGGGCCACGTGGAGGGGAGGGCTACATGGCGGAGGGGTCCCATGGAGAGGTCCCACAGCCAGGAACTGGAGGCGACCTCTCAATGCTGAGGGCTGTCTGCTACAGACAGCCGGGCAAAAGCCGAGCCCCTTCAACCTGTGCCCTCTGCAAGGCTGCAGTTGGTGCCCTGGCCAGAGGTCAGTCCTCATCAGAGCCTCACCTGGCAGTGGATCTGCTCGATGACAAGCGCATGCTGGTTTAAGCCGCGAACTTTGTGACGACCTTCAATTCTGAAGCTCTACGTTTGGCACAGTTTGTGCAGTGTTTGTCCCTTCAGTTTTGCCATCATTCCGTCTCTTGAGTTTAAAGAAACACTGATTCTGGAACTCCAGGATACAACAGAGAGATCGACGTTGAACCTGCACGATGCCCTGCTCTGCCTGAGACGGTGTGGGCCAGGTGTCAGCACACATTTCAGTCCTGGAGGGCCCCAGGTGAGACGAGAACGGGTCTGCAGCCTCGTATTCACATTCTATACCTTAAATCATTATCTTCCCAGGCACGACTGCACCTTTCATTCTTTTCAGTTTGCTGCAACTGAACACACTACACATCTGTATCTATTACCGTTAACATTCTGCTGGACTTTGCCCAGATTAATGATTTTCTTTGGTAAAGAAGTTCAGCGTACAGATCAAAATATAACATTTAAGCTGCAGACACATTCAACAGAGCTTTCCTTAGTTTACATCTAACGGAGGAAGATTAATTTCTGTAATGCTGATATATCCAATATTCCTACCACAGTAGTAAGGTTCCTCCAGCTTGTGCTACACACGTGTATAAAACTGTTTCTGAAACAGCTGTTCTTAGATAAAACTTTAATGTTAGAAACTTCTTTAGAAAGAGCTTTCCTACAGCAATTCCACACACCCAACTGAAGTCACTCAGTCGTGCCCGACTCTGCGACCCCATGGACTCTAGCCTACAGGGCCCCTCTGTCCACTGGATTGTCTAGGCAAGGGTACTGGAGTGGGCTGCCGATTCCCTCTCCGGGGGATCCTCCTGGCCAGGGATCCAACCCAGATCTCCCACATTGCAGGCAGACACTTTACCATCTGAGCCACCAGGGAAGCCCTAGGCCCACTTTAAATTATTTTCTGTGGTACATACGTGCTAAGTCTCTTCATTTGCATCCAACTCTTTGTGACCCCTACTGGACTGCAGCCCACCAGGCTCCTCTGTGCATGGAATTCTCCAGGTAAGAATAGTGGCATGAACTGCCACGCCCTCCTCCACCGGATCTTAGGATATATATAAATGCAGGTGAAGTCACACACAGGTACTACGTTGTACATGATAGACAGCATTAGAAAACTGCCATGGCTTGTCACAGGTGAGAAATGGATTTTTCAGGTCAAAGGAAACCCTGATTTTGAGATGATCCATCAGAATCTGCCCACTTAGAATTCAATTCCTTTACTGAACACATAACTTTTAATTGAAAGGTTAATTTCTCCCACTAGAACCTAAACTAAGAAAGAGCTAAGTATAACTCAGAACCACCACAGAGGATGGCCCTACCCCTCCAGCGGCAAGTGCTCTGACGCCTCAGACTTTCCAGCCGCCAATGATGCCTGACACCAAGTGACTCCACCATGTCCTGGACAAACCCCTCCCAGGGTCTGTCCCTCCCTTTCCACTCACCCCAAAACTGCCTGAATTTTGACTGGGGATTTCCACCTCCAATAAGAAGGTAATGTGCAGACAGGTCAAGCGAAGTACTACTATGTTATTAAATTTTACCTTGCTGATACAGGGAATTCATAATTTGATTGAGTATATAGTTAGCCATGAATATACAGGGTTCCTCAAAGACTACTAAAGAGCTGAAGGGAGCTCACATTTACTGAGCCACATCCCTGGTATACTATCTCACGTACTCTTCCTAGGAAATTCACATGTGCGTGCTCAGTCGCTAAGTTGTGTCCGACTCTTCACCACCGCACGGACTCTAGCCCGCCAGGCTCCTCAGTCCACGGGATTTTCTAGGGAAGAACACTGGAGTGGGCTGTCATTTCCTTCTCCAGAGGATCTTCCCAAGCCAGGGATCAAATTCACGTCTCCTACATAGCCAGTGGGTATTTTACCACTGAGCCACCAGCAAGCCCCCCAGTAACCTTAGAGCAGTGCTTCTGGACAAGCAGTTAAGTGAGACAGTTATAAACGAAGACTCTGGACCCAGACTCGAGGGATCTGAACCCTAGATCTGCATGACGGTAAGAAAACTCCTTCAGCTTTTTGTACCTCAGTTTGCTTCCCTGTTGGCTCAGCTGGTAAAGAATCCGCCTGCAATGCAGGAGACCTGGATTCGATCCCTGGGTTGGGAATATCCCCTGGAGAAGGGCATGGCTACCCATTCCAGTATTCTGGCCTGGAGAATTCCATGGACTGTATAGTCCATGGGGTCACAAAGAGTCAGACACATCCGTAAAGGACAACAACAGTTCCAACCCCATGGAGCTACCGTGAAAACTAAATGGATTCATGTATGCAAAGGGCTTAGAATAGTAACAAGCATACAGTCAGCACTACCCAGCTATTACACACATTATGTGGGGCCCACTTTATACAGAAAATAAACTCAAGGCTTGAAGGCAACAGGCCCATGGCTGTAACTAATCAATGGCAGAGGAGAAAGCACAACATGGGTCAGAGTCACAGACCTCCCCCTCTCATCACACTCCCTCCCCAATGTCAGGTCCGCCTCAGATCACTATCAAAGGGCAAGACCTTCCCCAGGGAGTCTTCTTGCAAAACAACAGGCAGCAAAAAGCATGAGACTGAGTCCCACCTTCCCAGGTGGCAATAGCAGCTCCTCTGCATGAACCACGTGTCATAATGTGGCTGAACCACAGTAACACTCTGGCTAAAACAGGCCTTATCCCTTTGGCTAAGGAACTGAATTATATACACTGTTTCCACGGGAGAGTCAATGAGCACCAATCGACTGACTTTCAAAAAGACCTCTGGAAATCAGTCTGTTGGCTGGAGACTTCCTGCATAACCACTCTCTTCCAACGCTTGCCATTCCAGTTTGGCAGCTTTTCAGAAGGAAGGACAAATTAACAACAACGTTCACTAGCTCCCATTGAGCTTCAATCTAAACCACGATGCTTAAGGAGTTCACTCAGAATCTACTCATCACTGTGAAACATCAGGACCTCAGATTTAGCTCCCCTGCACCACATACTTATTGTATAGGGCCAGCTGTCAAAAGGGTCTTTTTAAACTCTAAAACTATAAATCTGTAATACCAAACTCTGGTTGTCAGAAGAGAGAATGAGAAACAACCAAAATATCTTGGTTTCCAAGAGGTCAGAGAATAGAAAGATACAAGAGCAAATAAAACGTCGGCTATGAGAGCACTAGCATTAATAATTAACTCAATTACCCACAAGATGGTAAGAGCATATTTAATAATACAAATTGTGTTTTAAAAATCATGCCTGCCATGTATGGAAAAGACCAGGAGAGATACAAAAACATGCTATCAAACACGAGTAAATGATTAATGGGTTACTGGTGACTTTTGGCTTCTTTACACATTGCTGTCCATCACATTTTTTTCCTGTTATAATCATCAAGACAGTAAAACTTCTTAGTAAGTATCCATGTAACTAAAAGAAAACATCACACATCTGTGAAAGACTTGGGAGTGGGAAGCTCCCAAGAAGGTAGGTAGCAAATGATCAATCACAAAGGAAAAAAAGCCACACAGCTAGCCAACTACATCCACTTCCAGAAAATGTCAGCCATCACTGGTTTAATGCAATATTAAGTGTCCACCACTGTACAGGTCCAATGTTGGCTCGCAAGTGACGTTAGAGGTATTTACACTAGTTAGTTTAAAAGACACTTAAACTGGTTGCTCCCCCCTCACCACCAAAAAAACTACAGCTCTTTAAGTCCCTATCTGATCTCTGAATTGAGATGGCAATGTTCCTTTAAGCTACCCGTTATGAACTGAACTGTGTCCATTCCTGCCCTCTCCACCAAAAAAAAAAAAAGATGTATGTAAAACTTAACTCACAGCAGCGTGGACTGTGACCTTATTTAAAAACTGGGTCTTACAGAAGTAATCAAGCCAGAATGAGGTCACTAAGGTGAACTCCAATTCAGTATGACTGGTGTCCTTTTAAAAAGGGGAATTGAGACAGAGACACGCACCGAGGAAAAATGATGTGAAGGGACCCAGGGGAAGGTGGCCATTGACAAGCCACGGGACACCTGGGGCTCAGACTTCAAGTGAGGCTCTCAGATGCTGGCGGCGGGGCGGGGAGCCCAGCACCTTCCAAGGGGGCAGTACGCTGTCGAGACCTTAGACTTGGACTCTGGCCTCCAGACTGTAAGACAATAAATTCCCCTTGCTCTTACCCATTCAGTTTGCAGCTCCTGTTACAAAAGCCCTACGAAGCTAATACACCATCCCTTAAGCATGCAGGACACCCTCAAGAGCACTGACTTTCCAAAGAGCTCACACTGAGCAATTTCATCTGTAGCATAAACACTCAGCGAGGCTAGTCTAAAGGCATGCCAATATACAACTCATGAAAGGAATTCATACTATCATTTCATTTTAGTTTCCTTCCAATTTTCTTAAGAATGTCTTCTGTGAGAATGTTTGTAATATTTAACTGCAGTAATATATTCTTGGTTGAGACACAATGATTTTGAATGAATTTAACCACTCTGATCTATGAAGTTGATATAACTGAAATGTACCCCCCCCAAAAAAACCCAAACTTTCAACTGAACTGTATAGGCATTTAACACAAACCCGATTTTAAGAATCTATAGGTCATAAACACACAGACCCACAACCAGGCATGTGATAGTGAAAACGCTGAAAGTCAAAGACAAGGAGAAAAAATTCAAAGCAGCATGAGAAAAAGGACGAGTCACTTAGAAGGGACACCAAGACTGACAGTTGACTTCTCAGCAGGAGCAAGGCTGAGGAGGTGGGGTAACACATGCAAAGTGCTCCCTTTTAAAATCCTCATTTTGATAGTTCAAAACAATTTATGCACCCTCAGAGGCTTATCTACCACCCCATATCTAACACACGAGGGGAGAGGTGGGAGGACAGAGAGGCACCACCCTGCCTCGAAAGTGACCACAGAGATGAGCCAGCTCATCACTAACACAACATACAGGGGTGGTATACGAACCACAGTGCAGTTCCAGGAGCGAAAAGGAGAGAAGATGACATCTGGGGTGAAACACTGCAACCACGGGGGAGAGGCCGGGAGGACACACGAGAGGCAGCCATGCCACCTCGAAAGGACAAAAATAAAAACAAACCACAAGCAGAGATGAGAAAAGGTAAGAGAGTCCACTTTTCAGTGGAAAAGGGCAATGTATGAATGTCTTCAAACAAGAAGACAATGAGGCAGATTTGCAAGCATGGTCATGGGGCCAGGGCTGGATTTTTACAGGGAAAACCCACCAGAGCGCTCACAGGTTGCCTCTAGGTTTCTCCTGCTGGGCTGACCAGCTCCCCTGGGGCACCTGCTTAACCAGGGAGGGGAACTGTCCTGTGGGCTGTCCCCTGGGAGGGAGACGTAAGCCTCCTTCGAGTTAAAATATGCAGCAAAAACAAATGAAACTCACTAGTAAACTAGAGAAACTAGTCTCAAAAAAAAAAAAAAAGATGAACTTTTTAAAGAATAACATGCAAATTAACAAAAACAAAAATAATAAATTTGCCTAGCGGAGACGTTAATACAGTACCTGGGGTTTCATTTTTGATCAACTGTATCTAGCTTTGAGCCTTTGACATTTCAAAACTGTTTTGACTTCTGTTCACCTTTAGTAACCGTGATTCCCTCAGGGGGACACAGAGAACACTTGATTCCCACTCCTCGCCTGCTCCTGGATGAACCAAAGCCGTGTCCGTCATTCACGGCCGAAGTGTGAAATCATCTAAACATGCTGTCTTTTTCAGGAGAAACCAGAACACCCTTCCTCTGCTATTTTAAGACGCATCTTCCTCGTGCAAACTGCAAAGTACCAACTGCTACCCCAAGGTACCACCTTGATCATCCTGCAGAAGAGCACCTGCATGAAGCAGATTAAACACCAGGGAATCGTCCCAACGTCAGGGAAAGCAAACAAACCAAAAAAAAAAAAACCAAAACTGTGGAACAACATTCTAGGGAAAAAAGAAAAAAAAAAAAAAAAAACCTTCAAAATGACACTGGCTGGCTTTCTGGACTGAGGTTCAGAGCAGAGGAAACGTTTTTGTCTACAGGATCTCACATTATAAACATATTTTCCACTCCAGAGAATAGGGGGTTCTTATTTCTTCTTCCCTTGCCCCTAGGACTTACTCCACTGCTTCCTTTCTTTGTGCCCAGATGGGCTCTCTTTCTACAATCCTAATTTGAATGAATTACTAAAGCTCTCTTTTCCGGCATTCCTGCAAAACCCAGGTAGATGAATACTATAGAGATTGACACAATTTGAGTCACTATAATTTTAGACCTTAAAAAAAAAAATGTCACTAGAAGGAAACGACAAGAAGTTAGCAGACATCACAAGTCAACTGCTCCCTCACAGCACAAATAATGTGGCAAAGAACTGCATGTTGTAGGAGAACCAAGCCCACAGATACCTCATTAGAAAAAAAAGAAAAGTCTATGAACCATAAATTCCTAAAATACTTTTTTAATGAAAAAGAACCTACAATTGTGCTTCATTGGTTACCTGAGCACCGCAAGACCAGGATCACTAAAATATTCATTTTCCAACTGTCCACTGACTTCTACTTGTCAAAGGGAACCTGGGAGCCCGCTGCCATACCACAGCCCAGTTGGCCAGACACGCCCTGCTCTCTGCCCCTGAGGACGAATGCCCATCACCAACCACCACGGGGATCTCCACTTATGTTTACAGTGCAAAGAAAGCACTTCCACGTCAATCGTCTCCCTTCACAGGCATTCTCTCATTTGATCTAATGGGCAGAGTGATTCCATCTCACGGTAAGTGGTCCGTCCAAATGCACATAATTAGTAAGTGGAGTGGGACTCAAAGCTACACACACACACAGAGAAGCTTAGAAATTAGGGACCAAAAAAATTCCCAAATTCTTGTTTAAAAAGGAAAGAAAAACAATTTTATCTCAACCATGAAAGAGGCAACGTATTGCCCTATAGATACCACCAAGGACTAGGGAGCCAAGAAACATGGATCTCACCCCCAGTCACGTTGGGGATGACTTGAAGCTTGTTTGCGTACTCTGTGAAAGTGGGGCTAATATTCCCTGAGCTTTCCTCGATCTTCAAGATGACAGATGTGAGGAGTATGAGACTAACAGAAAAGGACTAAATGATCTTCAAATACCTAGAAAAGCTATCTGTACATTAAGTTCTTAGAGGTGGTAATAGTATTGTGTTATTGTTATATACACTGCCCTTTTGTTTTACAAAGGTTTTTAAGTGATAGTTTGTTCTTTATGTAATCTGATAGTTCCTTCACTATAATACAGATGAATTTAATCCATTTAGATTTATTATAATTAATAAAACAGCTTATTTCTTCCATTTTACGTTGGTTTTCTGTTTTCTTCTTTTGTTCAGTCTTATCTTCAATCTTATCTTTCCTATTTTCCTGCCCTCAGAATTTGAGTGATAAAGTTTCAGCTAGTTTGGAAGCAAGGAAAATAATTTCTGTAGGTATATATTTAGCCTTAATTTTTACCATGCATATACAACTTTAAATTTTCTAATACTGTTTTTTGGGAGGTTTTTTGGATAGGGAACAAGACTTTTAACAAGTTTTTAACTACCATTAAATAGTCCCTCCTACTTCATCATGTTATTGTCACCATATTTTTTTAAAAACATCTTTTTAACAATCAACGTAGTAAAATGTACCAATGTACCTTTATCAACTCCACTACACCTTTATCCCAACTCTCCTCTGAACTTATACCTTCTCAGGATAAATGCAGATCCCAGGAGGCTGCACCTCTGCTCACCTCTGGAATCCCCTCCCTGCCCACCCAATGACTGACTTCCTTGCACTAAATTCAACCCTGAATATTCACTGGAAGGACTGATGCTGAAACTGAAGTTCCAATACTTTGGCCACCTGATGCAAAGAGTCAACTCACTGGAAAAGACCCTGATGCTGGGAAAGACTGAGGGCAATAGAAGGGGGCAGCAGAGGATTAGAAGGTTACATAGCATCACTGACTCAATGGACAGGAATTTGAGCAAATTCCGGGAGATACTGGAGGACAGGGAAGCCTGGTGTGCTGCAGTCCACGGGATCGCAAAGAGTTGGACACAACTCAGCGACTGAACAACAGCAACAGCACAAAGTTCCGATCTCTTCCGAGAGGTTTTCTCCCCAAGCCCTTGTCTCTCTCCCAGGGAGAAACGACCACTTCCTCTTTCACATACTGATTATTACTCACTCCTGATGTGCTGAATACGCCTGGCCTCCTTCTCGACCTTTTTCTCATCGTGGTACACACAGTGAGTACTAAGTGCGGAGCCCACAGGAACATACAGGTAAGACTATTCTCAGGCGTACTTGTCTGCTAAGTCGCTTCAGTTATGTCCGACTCTTTGTGGCCCCCTGGACTGTAGCCCACCAGGCTCCTCAGTCCACGGGATTCTCCAGGCAAGAATATTGGAGTGGGCTGCCATTACCCTTTCTAGAAGATCTTCCTGACCCAGGGACTGAACCCACATCTCTTATGCCTCCGTCTCTTATGCCTCCTGCACTGGCAGGCGGGTTCTTTTCTGGATGCAATCGGTGAAGGATCTCTGGTCAATCCAGACAGCTCCTGGTTGCCCAGCAGCCAAGAGGATTTCTCTCCGGCACAACTATGACCTATTCGGGACACAATGAACGGGAAGCTCCTGTAAGACCAGAGCTCATTGTGCTCCTCTCCATATTCTCAGTACTGCGTGCACCCTGACAGCACCCTGTGAATACTTCCTCAAAGGACTCATGAAGAAAAGGCACTCTCTACAGGGGTGGACAAAAAAGAACACATTGCTATTAGCTTAAAAAGAATAAATCCATCATGCCTTCGATGAAAAGCATTTACACACTTAGCATCAGGAAGAAGCCTGGCTTAGGTCCCTGAAAGAAAAAGGACTAAAATAAAATCAAAGGCAACAATATTCTAACTCCTTTAAAATATACCATGATGAGACCACTATTCACAAATAGGAAGTGCAGGGTTGGTCCCTGAACCTGTAAAGCATTTCAATAAGAATATCTCTCAGCTGGCACTGGAAAAATATCTACTTCTTGTTCTGAGCTGGAAAAAAATTTTTACTGTCCTGCAGCTATCAATGTGTGGATTACTACAGATGGAGGTCCTAAGCAAGCTTCGACATCGTTCTATAGACGTCACACAACTCTGAGAAAAAGTTGATCTTTCTTTGGAAGCCGCAGCACCAAAGGATAAGCCAGTGAACACACAGCATTATGAAGACACACAGCCACTCACACAATCACATTCTATATTAAATATCATGTACTTCACACCATCACAAAATTCTTGATTGAGTATTTCTGGGAAAGTAGACTTCAGGGTTTTTCTTCCAAGATGAATTATGTATACAAACCCTCTCTCTTGTCTCCTTCTAATGTAAATTCTGTGCATAAGGTTGTAAATGATGATGACTTCTGTAAGGGTATTTTCAACAGTACTGGGTCTCTGGATTATTGATTCAGCGTCTCATATAACTCACTGTTATACCTGGCATTTATCTTTTTCTTCCAACACAAATCATTTTACAGATATTTCAACAATCTTCTTCGAAAAATGGGTTCGGTAACTGCATCACAGGCTAACAAGAGGTGTCACCCCGGTAGGGGACCGAGGCATGAAAGAATCAAATGCAACAATGTGGCCCCAGGAAAGAACAGGAAAATCCAAAAGGAAATAAAGCCTGAAGCTGACTTTAAAACACAAACTTCATTCTACCAATGATGACAAGTTGGTGTGCTTTTTTTCAGTATAAAAAATAAGACTTTTCTTCTCAAAGTACTATTCCCAGCTTATCTAAACTTCTCAAACATGTCTGAGAATGTCGCAAATTTAGAACATTTTTATTCCCAGCCAAAAGCAGTAGTTCCTACAAACTACTCAAAACGGGAAAAAAAGACAATCCACGTTCTTAGTTTGAATATTATGATCTAACCCACTTAACTTCAAAATAACTGTGCTTTCTCAGAAGCACATACTATTAATAAACTCATGTTTCTTATGATGAAAATGAACTAAAATAACTGCATTTTATTTAAAAGATTTCCCTTTTGGTTACTAGTATTTGCCAACCTGACATTAACTAGAAGTGCCAATGAGTCCTTACCTCATGGAGGGGAGCAAACCACTTTACAAAGGTAATAATAATAACTAAAAACACAACAGATGATTAGTCACAGGCCAGTACCATTCTAGAACCCTATAAAGTGGACATTATTTCACCCCTATTTTACAGATAAGAAAATTGTGGTACAGGGAACTAATTTGTCCAAAATCACACTCACACCCGTGAAAATAAATGTGGAATCTCAAAAAGGGCTTGTGCCTGCTCATCACTCAGTCATATCCGACTATTTGCAACCCGATGGATGCAAAGGCTCCTCTGTCCATGGGATTCTCCAGGCAAGAACACTGGAGCGGGTTGCCATTTCCTTCTCCAGGGGATCTTCCTGACCCAGGGATTGAACCTAGGTCTCTTGCATTGCAGGCGGATTCCTTACCATCTGAGCTACCAGGAAAGCCCTCAGAAGGGCAGCAATTCAAAAATCTTACTTTAAAAAATGGTATCGGAAAAGAAAAAAATGTCAAAAATAAGTAAACAGCTATGTGGATTGAGGCCCTTAATATATAAAATGGTGATATCGCTAACCTCCACTAAATGCTTTTGAAAGAAGAAACATTTACTTTGGACCATAATTATCCATAAATTCCACAACATTTTTTAAAAACTAGCGAACGAGGTATAATCCACATTTAACTATATCTAATTCCATGCTCTTCAGGTTATCTAAAACATGATCAGATGCAACCTACTGAACAGGAGAAACTACTGTAAATCATATATCTGCTAAGGGACAAATATCCAAAATATATGAAAGAACTAGTACAAACCAATAGCAAAAAGCCAATCCAACTACAAAGCAGGCAGATCTCAACAGACATCTTTCAGAAAAAAACACACATTTGCCAAAAGTTACATGAAAAGATACTCTACATCATTAATCATCAGGGAAACAAATCAAAACCACAAGGAAGTATCACCTCACACCTGTTAGAATGTGTCAAAAAGACAAAAAATAACAAGTGTTGGTAGGGACTGTGGAGAAAAGAGAATGGCTGCTCACTGCTGGCAGGAATGTAAGTTGATACAGCAACTATGGAAAACAATAGGAGGCTCCTCAAAAAATTAAAAATAGAACTACCATATGATCCAGCAATTGCTCTTCTGGACATTTATAATAAAATGAGAACACTAACCCCAAAAGATAAATGGACCCCTATGTTCAGTGCAGCACTATTTACAATAGCCAAGATATGGAAAAAACAATCTACATGTTCATCAATGGATGAATGGATAAAGAACATGAGGTACATGCATACCATGGAATGTTATTCGACCACTAAAAAAAAATCTTGCCATTTCCAACAACATGAATGGAAATTACTGTTATTATGCTAAGTGAAATAAGTCAGACAGACAAATACCATATAAACTCACTTATATGTGGCATCTTAAAAAAAAAAAAAAAAAAGGCTCATAGATACAGAAAACAGGAGTGGTGGCTGCCAGAGGTGACAAGGGTGAAGTGTGAAGAGAACTGGGTGAAGGGGGTCAAAAAGGTAAAAGTAAAATTAATTAATTAAACATGATTAACATTCCCAAAATGATGAAATCAACAGTCATTTATAAGCTCTAAAAGGATTAGAGAATACCGAGTTTTAGACCTAGAAGGAAAAAAACACAGAAGGGATGTTTATTAGCGTCTAGTCCAACCCCTTTATTTTACAGATGAGAAAAATGAACTCGCAAAGTTTTAAGAGACTTTCCCATATGCGCAGATCTAAATGTCAAAATCTGGACTAGAGTTTTCCTTCTGCTCCAACTGCTCTTTTTAATCATACCACGCGGTAGGACACATTATAAAATACTATATTAAGCTTCTAGAACGGAGCTACTGAGAGAGAAATCAAAACAAAATCAGATCTTTTGAATCTAAAATGAAGATTGCTGGAAACGAATTAATGCTAAATAAACAAATGCTTACATAATCTTTCTGGAGACAGTAAAACTTTCAAGAAAGCTTCAGTTAATCTGACTTAAAAGGGAGGCTGGTGACTCAGTTGTAAAGAATCTGCCTGCTAATACAGGAGACACAGGTTCGAGGGTTCAATCCCTGATGGTGGAAGATCTCACATACCTCAGGCAACTAAAGCCCATGTACCACAACTTCTGAGTTGTGGCTCCACAAGAGAAGCCACCACAATGATAAGTCTGTGCACTGCAACTAGAGAAAGCCCTTGGGCAGCAACAAAGACCCAGAGCACCCAAAAATAGATTTTTTTTTTTTTTTTTAAAGGACAAAACAAGCTCTGGTGGGGGGGCGGGGGGTAAAGTAAATCATTTTCTGCTGCCTTCACAGTTTCCAAACTCTTTTTAATAGAATATTTTCCAAATTTTCTATAATGAGAATAATTTTTTATGTCCAGTATGTATTCTGGCCAAATTCAGAAGATCAGCTGGCTTAAATAAAATTTATTCTCAACGATTTATCCACTAAGGTCCTCAAACACATGTTCAAACATTTCCTATCCAACCAATTATATGACAGAAGACTCCCTATTTTTGAAGTTTTCATCCCTCCTAAGTTAACATTAAACACAGCAAAATTAGAAAACCAACAGCAACTCACTTTAAATATTCCTGTCACAGAAACACTAATTTTACTATTAAAATACAGATACAAATTAATTAAATATTTCACTAATAAAAGAACTACATCCACCCTTCCCTGGTGGCTCAGATGATAAATAATCTGTCTGCAATGCAGGAGACCTGGGTTCAATCCCTGGGTCAGGAAGATCCCCTGGAGAAGGGAATGGCAACCCACTCCAGTCTTCTTGCCCAGAGAATCCCCATGGGCTACAGTCCACAGGGTTGCAGAGTCAGACATGACTGGGCAACTAAGCACAGCACATCCACCCTATTTCCTAAGAAGGAACACAGAATGTTATTATTTAATAGAATATTCAGACTACAAGAAGAGCCTACCCCACAGCCTCACCCCCATGAACNCTTCTTGCCCAGAGAATCCCCATGGGCTACAGTCCACAGGGTTGCAGAGTCAGACATGACTGGGCAACTAAGCACAGCACATCCACCCTATTTCCTAAGAAGGAACACAGAATGTTATTATTTAATAGAATATTCAGACTACAAGAAGAGCCTACCCCACAGCCTCACCCCCATGAACAAGGTGCCATGGGTGAGTGACCCCAGTGAGACTCAATAAGAAAAGACAAGTAGCCAGTCTCACCTGTGACTTTCCTGCAGTAAGTGAAGTCAGTTTCAAGATTCCCACGACTTTTTCGAAGCAAACTTGTCAAACACCAAGCTGCAGACTATGGTCTTGGCTCTGCAGTCCCATGTTCCAGGGGACCTAGCTGACCCCAGGGGACAGCCAAGAATCCAGGCGTTCCCACCGCCTACCACCTTCCTTTGCCACAATTTCTCTTTTACTCAAGCCCCGGCCCATGCCCCCTCCCCGGCCAGGACTCCTACAACCCAAACAAGCCTAGATGCCTCTCACATCCCCAGAGGCCCCACTGCTGTGCTTCCTGACGGTCAGGGCCGTGGTCACCTGGTCCCAGCCACTACAAGTTGCTCTACAACTTCAATTCGATTTCAAAACGCAGGCCGCCCCTCTACATGCATTTGTTACTTTCCCATTATTTCACCAAGATGAAGTACAATATTAAATATTAGGTAAATACTCCATGCCAGGCCCTCAATTGGAAGCTACTTTGGTGGCAAAACAAGCATTATGCAATACTGAAATTACTTCCTGGACATCATAAATAAGAGGGGTTTTTAGAGGCACCCTGCAGATGGATTCCCTGCAGCCTAAACGCAATCTCTCACTAGATTAGGCTAGAACATTGACTTAAGAGCAGCAAACTGGACTAACATTCCCGTGCCAGCAGAACAGTGATCTAGGAGAAGACACTTTGGAAGAGATTCGCTTTTAACAGGTACTTAATCCAATCAAGGGACTGCTGATTTGCCCAAGTGCCTTATGTCGACAGGTGAAATAAAATTGTCAACTTTATTATTTATAGAATAAAATGTCAACTCATTATAAATGTTTTCACAGCTGCTGATTCTCTGAGAGATCCAGCCCCCTCCTCCCACCACCCAACACACAATCTCAATCTCAGCCATGTTTAGCCAAACTCACTCCTCCAAGATATCAGCATGGGATGGAAGGGACCCAGAGAAACTCTTGACTGTTCGCAGAAGGTAGTGCTCTACCAAACTGAACAAATAAACATCAGTCCCTCCACTTAAGGCCTTTACAATCTATTACAATAAGGTGATAAGAGAAGACTTTACAACACAGCCAGTGTTCTTGCCTGGAGAATTCCAGGGACAAGGGAGCCTGGTGGGCTGCCATCTATGGGGTTGGACACGACTGAATGTAGGAATGTAGGAAGTACCACTGAGATTAAAAAAATGCTGTGAAAAGACATGAGTGGGGATGAAGGCTGGGGATGGACAGGTGTAAGATTATTCAAGTAAGGCTCCCCACTTGAGAGAGAGCTGTGAATGCGCCAGAAATCTACAAAGGCACACAGGTAAATTCTTTTCTTTTCTTGGCTGTCTACTTGGTGATATCTCAGAATATAGGCTGAAGTGCTCCTTAAGCAAAAGATTGCAGGCCACTTTGAGATGTTCAGCCATCTATCTGGGGTAATGTCAGAGTTTTTATTCAAATATGAACACTGACACACCCAATTTTAACACTGCTTCAGGAGCAATCTCATTTGGCTGAGCACTGATGTTTCTGTATTTGCCAACAATACACACATCACACTACATGCAATTAATACACCAGAGCAGAAGCCCTAGGAAGAACTCTAGAGTATAAGGTTCTTGAGATCAAGATCCCACTCAGTGTTTGACGTGGCAAATTGCTCTGCCTCATTCTCTTAATGTGACTAGTGCATCTATAAATTCGTTGATGTGAATGATGCTTGTTTCCCTTAACTAGAAGGTAAACAACCACGAAAGCAAGAGTCTCACTTGACTGCTGCTGTATCCCCAGCGCTCAGCACACCCTCCTGCACGAAGTAGGTGCTAAATGTATACCTGAAATACTGGAGTGGATGAGCAGATAGTAAGACAGACACATCTCTCCAGAAACTCTAGACTTTGACAGGGAACCATGACCCGGCAATCTGTGCAGGCTCAGCAATCTGGTGAGATTATCGAGATTATCATTTTCAAAGACTTAATTATCACATTTCTTCTGAAACAGAGTAAGATGATAACTGATACATCTAAACGTAATTAATCTACCTGACCCTTGGAAATCATCCTTTAATACGGTCCCTTTAACATCAATGCTTTCCTACAATGTGAACTGTGCGAAAAAACATCCATTTGACATGGACTCTTCATGATTCATTCTTCAGCGTGATGTCTTTAATACTGTAGATTTTAATCCCACCTGATTTCAGCCATTTTTTAAAATACTGTTTCTCAGAGTGCAGTTCAGAAATCTGCGGCTAAAAGCCATCTTTCCGATCGGATTCGCCGCTCCTTAAAAAAAGGTACAAGAAATGTACCACCCATACGAGGAAGACAGCTGGTGGGGGGCGGGGGAATCTCCCACAGGCACAAAAAGGGCTGGGAAGGCGTAAAACAGAAGGAAAGACTGCAGGAGTCTTTAATAAACGTGATCGCTAGGCCCACGTGGTAGAAGAATAACTTTTTTTTTTTCTCCTGAGACGGCTCATAACTAAGATCGCCAGAGAGATCGCCAGATGTAAAAGCCATGATGAGCTAAGGAAACGAATTCGCCCCCACCGTGTGGAGTGANTTTTTACACACTTTGGGTGAATAATCTGGGTCAAAACACCATGATTTAGCGAAAGACAAATTAATTCAATAAATATGAAAGGGGCAAAGAAGGAACTATATATATTTAGCTCTTTGAATCAAGAAAGGTAAATTACAAGGAAGAGGGCGAAGCTACTTTCCTGCCTGCTTGTTGGCCATGAATTTAGAATTTGGTTATAAATATAGTTTCTAAATATATTTGTTCTGAAAGTCGAGTTGCAAAATAGGAAAGATCTCAACCCAGCAGTGACGATGATGTTCCCAGGGACAAGCAGTCCTGCAAGTGAGAAAAGGGTCCTGTGAGAAATGGTGAAACTGGTGTTAGCCAGGAGAACACTTACCATTTTCCGCTTTTGTAGAATGCATAATTGCACCCTGTCCTTCCTGTCAGGCAGCTGAGCTTCACTTCTTCCTATTTGAGAAAGAAATTCAAGTTAATAGAATATAAATTGTTGTATTAGCCTGCCTGTGTGCTCAGTCAACTCAGTCGTGTCTGACTGTTATCGACCCCAAAGGACTATGGCTGGCCAGGCTCCTCTGTCCATGGAATTCTCTAGGCAAGAACACTGCGGTGGGTTGCCATTCCCTTCTCCAGGGGAATCTTCCCCACACAGGGATCAAACCTGCATCTCCTGTGGCTCCTGCATTGGCAGGCGGATTCTCCACCACTGAGCCGCCTGGGAAGCCCTTATTGTATTAGAAAGCTGTGATTTTTCACGATTAAGGAATGCTTTTTTGGGTTCTCCCATTTCAGTGGGGCAGAAATTCAGACACATCTCTAAAATCAGATATTCCTCATCTCCTCAGTTCAAAACATTCAAAAAAAAACAAAACATTCAAACAAAATTTAGGTGAAAAATAGATTTCTGTTACATGCATGCTGTTTCCATAGTGATTTCCATGATAAGCTTGCTTGGGGGGAAAATAAATTGCAAACAGAATGTAACCAAGTCCCATAGTAGCTGGCCTGATGCTCCAGGCACCTTCCTCCTGGGAAGCCAGGCCCACTCTCTTTGCCCTGATACCTGAGCCAGTACTAGAAAGCTCCAAAACATACGTTCAGGGTCCTGGGTGCTCGTCTCCCTGTTTCTCTGCCCAGACCGGGAAGTGTCACCCACCTGAATTCCTTCTTACTGTGTTCCATCTTGCTTAGGCCTCCAGTGTGGGCTTCCTACAACGCTTCCTTCGAGCGTTGCCATGCCCCTCGATGCTGTCTCCCCTATTTGGATTGAAATCTGTCTTCATCTTGTCCCATCAAACAGGTCTGCACCAGAACTTGAGCCCCACCTCTATCTATGCTGCCCACCGAGATCTTTCCAAGGAAAGAGGCCACTAGATTTATGTGTAAGTATAACCCATGGACAGAGGAGCCTGGCAGGCTACAGTCCATAGGGTTGTAAAGAGTCGGACACAACTGATGAGCTTGCAATCACGCACATAAGAACAAGGACTTTTCTACATGGATTTCTGGTAGAATTACCTGGAGTTGTGTTGGTTGATGTTCAGTTTTCTCAGTCATGTCCGACCCTTTGTGACCCCGTGGTCTGTAGCACACCAGGCTTCCTTGTCCTTCACTATCTCCTGGAGCTTGTTCAAACTCATGTCTATTAAGTCGGTGATGCCATCCAACCATCTCATCCTCTGTTGTCCCCTTCTCCTCCTGCCTTCGATCTTTCCCAGCATCAGGGTATTCTCTAATGAGTCGGCTCTTCGCATCAGGTGGCCAAAGAATAGGAGCTTCAACTTCAGCATCAGCCCTTCCAATATTCAGGATTGATTTCCTTTAGGACTGATGAGNTCCCCTTCTCCTCCTGCCTTCGATCTTTCCCAGCATCAGGGTATTCTCTAATGAGTCGGCTCTTCGCATCAGGTGGCCAAAGAATAGGAGCTTCAACTTCAGCATCAGCCCTTCCAATATTCAGGATTGATTTCCTTTAGGACTGATGAGTTTGATCTCCTTGTTGTCCAAAGGACTCTCAAGAGTCTTCTCCAACACCACAGTTCAAAAGCATCAGTTCTTTAGCACTCAGTCTTCCTTATGGTCCTATTCTCACATCCATACGTGATTACTGGAAAAATCAGAGCTTTGACTGTACAGACCTTTGTAATTTAGAGTCATCAAAATTCAGATGAGGGACTTCCCTGGCGGTCCGACAGTTAAGACTCTTGTGCTTCCATTGTGGGGGATGCAGGTTTGATCCCTGGTCGGGGAACTAAGATCTCTCATGCCTCACAGTGAGGTCAAAAACTTAAATAAATTGGGTGATATCACAGATTTGAAAGGCAAATATCTCAGTGTCTCAGGTCTCCAGCCTAAGGTTGAATAGAAAGATACAAATATAAAGAGAGAGTCTTCCATGCACTAGGTGCTGCGCTGGTGTGCCTTTTTTGGTTTTTGTTTTCCACCATCTATAATGCAGTTGAAGATAAGATTAAGCTGAAATGTCACACTTTTGCTCCCAGAGCTTGAAAGGGATTATCTGGGTTTAGAACACAGTTTTCACCTGCAGCCATATCAGCTTCACAAAGAGCTTCATTGTATGCAGGGAAAAGATGAGTTTGTGGGCAACTGACTTCGTTCAGGCCTCCCTGAGTGTATCAGCTTCAGTTTACACCCAGATAACTTCAGGGGCCAACCAAGTAAACAACCTAGGGCCAAACTGATTCCATTTGGTCAGCACGATATGTATTTAAATGGCTTCATCTGAATAATTTTGCACAGTCTTTTATATATTCCCTTGTATAGTTCCTTGCAAGCCACTTTGTATTTTCTGTTCTCTTCCTGCCTCCAATTCACCATGCGTCACTTTGTATATTTCTGCTGCCTCTCTCTCCCTTGCAGGCATTAGTCCTTACAACTAGCTGACATCAGTGAGTGAGATGTTGCCTGTGATGGGGAGGGAAGGACACGGTGAGGAGGTGGGGAGAAGTGCGGAAGACACCCACAATGACAGGATGTGCTTATCAAGGGCTTCTCTGTGCACCAGGCATGGAGTCGGTGCCACCACCACCTCATTCTAGATGAGGAAACAGAGGCCCAGAAATAACTTTCCAAGCTTGCACAACTAGTAAGCAATAGGATTTTAACCCGGCTCCAGAGGTCACACTTGCATATACTCTGCTAACCCAGCAAACATCAAAGTGCCTCATTTTGATTCTAACAGAATGAAGTTGAAAGGTACTCACTTCTTTGTGGCCCAAATCCAGGTTTTAGCTACAAAATATACTCAGAGAGCTAGTGCTTTGCCTTACTTTCCTCAGTTGAAAGATAAGAGTAAGGTTTATGCCTACCCCAGAGGGGTGTGACAGGTGTGATGTTCAGATGGCATCACTGACTCAATGGACTTGAATTGGAGCAAACTCCAGGAGATAGTGGAGGACAGAGGAGCACAACTTAGTGACTCAACAACATATTTAAAGAGAGAGAGGAGTGTGACTAGGATAAAACCTAGAGACACGGTTATAAAAGCGTCTGGCACTCAGCATAGACTGGCAAGCTTTTCGAAGTTTTAATAATCAGGATGAGCGAGTACAGCTCGCGTGCTGCCAGCTCACTCCCTTCGATAGAACAAGGCTCTGCTGTGTGCCAGTCATCTGATCTGTATTTTAGATGCATTTTCTAGTGTAAGCTCCCAAGGCCCTTGGACCTGGATCATTTTGTGCTCATTTGACCATGTTTATCTCAGAGCTGCCCACACAGTGCAGGGTCAGGGGCCAGACCCAAACGCTGAAAACCCAGGATCTCTCCCCTTCTCTCTCTGGATCCTTGACAGTTGAATGAATTAACCTTCTTGGTGGCACTAATTAACATCATCTACCTGTCCAGTTGGAGTGAGAGCCGGATCATAAAGAAGGTTGAGCACCAAAGAACTGGTGCTTTCAAACTGTGGAACTGATGCTTTCAAATTTGAGAGTCCCTTGGACAGCAAGGAGATCAAACTAGTCAATCCTAAAGGATATCAACCCTGAATATTCATTGAAATGAATGAATGACGGTTGGATGGCATCACCAACTCAGTGGACATGAGTTTGAGCAAGCTGCTGAAGACGGTGAAGGACAGCCTGGTGTGCTACAGTCCATGGGATCACAAACAGTCAGACATGACTGAGGGACTGAACAACTATATTCATTGGCAGGACTGATGCTGAAGCTGAAGCTGCAATACTTTGGCCATCTGACACAGAGTCAACTTATTGGAAAAGACTCTGATGCTGGGAAAGATTGAAGGCAAGAGAAGAAGGGGACGACAGAGGATGAGATGTTGGATGGCATCACCGACTCAATGGACACGAATTTGAGTAAGCTCCTGGAGACAGTGAAGGATGAGAAGCCTGGAGTGCTGCAGTCCATGGAGTTGCACAGAGTCAGATATGACTGAGCAACTGAACAACGACAAACTGTCCAGCATGCTAAGTTGCCTCAGTCGTGTCCAACTCTGTACAACCCTAGGGACTGTAGCCTGCCATCTCCTCTGTCCATGGGCTTTCCCAGGCAAGAAAACTTGAATGGGTTGCCATGCTCTCCTCCAGGGGATCTTCCCGACCCAGGTATCGAACCCACGTCTCTAACGTCTGCGGCATTGGCAGGCAGGTTCCTTACCACTAGCGCCATCTGGGAAGCCACCCCCCTCACCACCACCATGATTTAATCAAAACAATGATGTTCTTTCATTGGTCAATCAACAAATCAGTGACTGTCTTTTCAAGGCTGATTTCTAATTCACATGAATGAAGTTGAAGCATATGCTCTAAGGATATACAACTCCACTTTGCTGCGCAGCATGGCATTGTAGCTAATATGTCTAAAATTTTGTCATTGTTTAAGTCTCGGTTTTCAGATAGAGGGCCAGAGGCACAGCCCCTTTATACTCTATTTAAAACTGAAAAAAATTAGTTCATTCCTTAAAACCAGTATCAGTTGGTCATCTACTGATGCTTAGGAGAAATCTGTGCCCTCAAGAAATACATGGTCCTTTGGGGACGAACAGGTGAGTTTTATGGAAAACGAGTTGAGAGAGTGAGGAAAGTCTGCCTGCAGGAGGGACGAGGTGAGGCCAGCTTCACAACCTGGAAGAACAGGATGAACAGTGGTGAGGGAAGGGACCACAGAGGACACCCATCCCAGCCTGAAGCTCGTCTAAGGCTGGGGCACTGAATGGTCCATGGTATCTGTGAAGATGGGGTTGGAATGTTAAGGGGATCCAATCCAGCCTACAATGACCAGCAAGAGCTATGGTCTCTGGAACCTCTACGGCTATCTCCATCCATACTAAGTGGTAGAAGCAGCCTACTCCAATGTTTCCTGGGACTTCCTTGGTGGCCCAGTGACTAAGACTCCATGCTCCCAATGCAGGGGGCCTGGGTTTGATCCCTGGTCAGGGAACGAGATCCCACGTGCTGCAACTAAGACCTGGAGCAGCCAAGTAAATAAATACATGGACACATGTATATGTATGGCTGAGTTCCTTTGCTGTTCACCTGAGACCATCACAACATCGTTAACTGGCTGTGGTGGTACCCCAATACAAAAGGAAATATTTAATAAAAATAAATAAATATTAAAAAAGAGAGAAACCTGTTTCTTGTCCTTCCCATTCTCCATTTGGATTCCTCATCCTGCCATTTTTGAGCCTAAACGTGGTAGAGAATCTCAAGGAGACATAAAACTAACAGGTCTGTAACTGGGGAGAAAAACCTTGACTGACTTCTGGTGAGCCCGACAGTAACTCAGAATGGTTTATTCAGTACTTGGCTCCTTACTAAGCAGGGCCTGACTGTGGGAGACTGGGGAGAAAACTGGGGAGCATCCTGGCTGATTAGAAAAAGTGCAAAAGCTGCTGAGCGTGACTTGAGAAGTGGATATGTTTTCAAATGTTTTCAATCAGCCACTCTGTCTCCTGTGAAAAGGGGTAAACAGCGAGAGCCACAGAGTGACAACCTTGGATACAAAAGTGAGCCATTCCAGTCATGCGATTACTCAACTTTGTGCATCTGATTGCATTTTTTTAGTGACACATATCTGTTGAATACTTCCGACACTCCAGGAACATAAAGCTTGCTCCTTCCAGAAGCTTCCCATCTAGTTGAGAGAGAAGACATGTACACAAACCACTTTAAGTCAGCTAAGTACCAACTGTGTGATTTGTAGTATTCTCATTGTACAGAGAAGAAAGGGCTTGTTTCTTCTTTAGGTCATCCAGAATTCTACCACTTACTAGAGGGTAGGGTCATCTGATCCAAAGGGAAAAACTAGAAAATCTCAGAGTAACATAATTATATCTCTTAAGTAACACTCACCTCCATCTTCTTCCTCAAACATCAACAAGCTCCAAGCCATTTCTGAGCCTCTGTACTGGCCATTCCTTCTCCTAGGAACACTTTCCTCCCTTACAGGGTCACCTTCTCCAGGAGGCCCGCTCTGATACCACCATGTGTAAATTTGTGATAACTGGAACCCTGTCTGTTTTAGAGCTATCCCCAAGGCCTGAGAAAGAACAGTTAAGTGCTCAGTGGATAAACGTCAGTGAATGAACAGAAACTGATAACACCTACTCTTTAAGCATGCCCCCTCCAGAGCAGGTAGAACTGTTTTATGCTGAATAATCCATGCAGTGAATATGAAGACTCCAAAAGCACTCAGAGACACTCCAGTGCTTTTCTGAGTCTCTTCCGTCTGGAGTTTCTCATTTTCATTTCAGCATTTGCTCTGCTCTTGTAAGAAAGTGCATCAGGGAAAAAAAAAAAGAGAGAGAGAGAGAAAATGTACTTTGTGGACTCTCAAAGTCTGAAGCACCTACATCTAACTTTCCCAATCATGACTCTTGACTGTCTTGATTGTGCCTTTAGGATTTTTCTGTGGAGGCAGCATCTTACTTCATCCTGCCCTCTCCTTATGACTTACTTCTCAAAAATGTCAGGGCAGTTTTTCTATATGATTCACCAGAATTTAACCATGTACTTGGAGTTTGTATTGTAAACATTTGCCTCTGACCTGTGATTTTACTGCCATTTTTGCATCTTACCACCCACCAGGCCTCCTGTGCACTTGACTTTGAGGAACCTACCGAGGGCATCTAGTATGGGGCAGTGTAGCCCCCGGGGGTTTCCTGAGACGCCAAGCTCTGTCATCACTTGAGACAGACAGGCATGACGCTCACTTCTTCTTTTTAGAAGAATCCTCTATTAAAATAGCCGAGCATAGTGATGTTAGACAAAGGCAAAAATTCCAAACTATATTTAGCATACAGAAACTCTTGTCGAACATACAGGAAACCGTTCATGGTGATTTCCCAGGACTGAGGAAGTGGGAGTGGGTGCATACTTCTTATGCTTTTTCAGTTTGGGAATATGCAAAAGTATGTCAATTTCAAAAGTTGAGTGAATTGAATTTTTTTAAACCAAAAGATCCAGTTATGTGACAATATTTTAAAATTATTGGGCACAATCTAAATTTTGTTTTAATTTTAAGTAACTTGTCAATGGGAGCTTAGTTCAGTTCTGGTCCACCTCTGCCTAAATAGAACACACATTTGACGTCTGACACTACCTCCTGTAAGACTCTGGGCTCTTCTGTCTACACTGGCTCAGACTCTGTGAGTTAAGAAAGATAGCAGTCTCTTTACAGAAGGGCAAGCTTTTGTCTGCCTGCCTCAAGAGGGCTAGCCATGGGTATTTCTCCTGCTCTGTCAAAAGGAAGAGGTCACGGAGGAAATGAGAGATGGGAAGAAAGGAGGTGAACCCAGAAAACCCTGTCTGTTCTCCTGTTCCTGGTGCTCCATCCTCAAGGCCCAAATGGAAAAACGATGATATTTCTTTTTATCTCTTTTGAGATTACCCTCACGTGATCATATAACCAATGAACCCACGACCACCATCACTTGACCTCCTGCCTGACGCCTGTCCAGGAAACAGTCCGGTGCTTTTCTCGAGAAGAGTGCTCATCCTCCCAGGCACTACTGCATCTTAACCTTTGCTGGGTGTTTTTGTAGGACTTTTTTTTTTTTTTTTT
>SJYA01001832.1:1646571-1749880 GCA_006410615.1 Neotragus moschatus
CGTGTCCCTCCTCTGGTCTGGTCTCTCTCCTCTGGTCCGTGTCCCTCCTCTGGTCCATGTCCCTCCTCTGGTCCGTGTCCCTCCTCTGGTCCGTGTCCTTCCTCTGGTCTGGTCTCTCTCCTCTGGTCTGATCTCTCTCCTCTGGTCTGTGTCCCTTCTCTGGTCTGGTCTCTCTCCTCTGGTCTGTGTCCCTCCTCTGGTCTGGTCTCTCTTCTCTGGTCTGGTCTCCCACCTCTGGTCCATGTCCCTCCTCTGGTCTGGTCTCCCTCCTCTGGTCCACGTCCCTCCTCTGGTCTGGTCTCTATCCTCTGATCTGGTCTCCCTCCTCTGGTCTGGTCTCTCTCCTCTGGTCCGTGTCCCTCCTCTGGTCTGATCTCTCTCCTCTGGTCTGGTCTTCCTTTTCTGGTCTGGTCTCTCTCCTCTGGTCTGGTCTCCCTTCTCTGGTCTGGTCTCTCTCCTCTGGTCCATGTCCCTCCTCTGGTCTGGTCTCCCTCCTCCGGTCTGTGTCCCTCCAGACCTTTCTCCCCATCATGGCCAGAGCTGTTGTCCCAAATGCAGATCTGGTCCTGCTGCTCTCCTGCCAAGAAGCCCCACAGGCCTCAACCCTGGAGGACACTCCTGGGCTCCTTGCTCACCAGAATACACCCTTCACACGGGCCCCCACCTGCCATGCCAGTCAGACATGCTTCAGTCGTGTCCGACTCTGTGTCCGACCCCATCGATGGCAGCCTACCAGGCTCTCCCATCCCTGGGATTCTCCAGGCAAGAACACTGGAGTGGGTTGCCATTTCTTTCTCCAGTGCATGAAAGTGAAAAGTCAGAGTGAAGTTGCTCAGTCATTGCAACTTAGCGACCCTGTGGACTGTAGCCCGCCAGGATCCTCTGTCCATGGGATTTCCCAGACAAGAACACTGGAGTGGGTTGCCATTTCCTTCTCCAGGGGATCTTCCCAACACATGGATCGAACCTGTGTCTCTGATGTCTCCTGTATTGGCAGGTGGATTCTTTACCACCAAGCCACCTGGGAAGCCCATCCTTAAGTCTTATATATCTTCTCATCCCCAGCACTCAGAAGAGACCCTGACATAAAGTAGGTGGTCAATTAAGGTTTTCCAAAGAGGAATGGAAAAGACAAATTCATTCATTAAGTGAGAATTCTGTGCCCAACACTGTTCCATGTTCTTGGCAAAGCAGATGACCATCCACATTCTCATGGAGTTCCTCCACATTTAAGTGGAGAAAACAGACACAAGTTAGTTTCTGAGCAGATCACTGGCAGGGTACAGACGTGGGATTTGCTGGGTGACTAAGCAGGCTTGTCCCCAGACCTGCTCTGTAGCTCAGCTCTCCTTGAGGCATGAGACAGTTTAGGGAATGAGGGCCACCCTGGCCAAAGCAAGCATTCAGTCAGAAGGGAAGAAGCAAAATGTAATGATGAGAGGGGTTTCACGGAGATGCTACGATGCTGGCTTTGAAGATGGTGGAAGGGGACAAGCCAAGGAATGTGGGTGGTCCCTGGAAGCTGGAAAAGGCAAGGAAATGACCCCTTCCTAGAGTGTCCAGGAAGGAATGTAGTCTGGCCCAGACCTTGAGTTTAGCCCAGTGAGGCATGTGTCAGACTTCTGATCTTCAGAACCAGGAGACAAAACATTTTAAGCTCTAAAAAACAGGGAGAAGAGAAGAAGCAAGGAAGAGAGGCTGGGTAAACGCATCCACTGGGAGTAGGACTAGGGGAACAATCCACCTCCAGGCCAGAGCTGCCTCTGGTCGTGTCTTCTTTCCACCCTGTCAGCATACTTCTGGGACAATGCATTTAACAGTATGTTTGAATGTTACTCAGAGTGTTACTGTAAAGCTCTGGGTGAATACCTGCCTTCCCGCCCAGGCACATGCCATGTTAGAACCTGTTCACACTAGTTACATGCTCAGAACCTGCCAACCTTGTCCTGAAAACTTTCCTCAACCATCCCTGCTCCCTAACTCTTACATCAAACACCACTCGTAGTCATTTTTAGTAATTAGCATATCAGATCTTCAGGAAAATATCCCCAGAGAGATTGCTCCCATTCAAATATAAAAATGAAAACAACTCAACAGACACAAAAATGGCAATATCGTCTATTCTCTTGACATAGTTTGAACAGAAGAAGCCATCCAGGGAAAGAGTCAAGGTACCGGATCTCTAGGATTAAGCATACCCTGGAAAGCCCTAAATATCCCTCCTCCTGGTTCTAGTATGAAAAGGTCTGAGAAAGTCTCAACCCTAAAACAAAAGCACATCAAAGAAAATTTCTTCTCACTATTTTCTTTTTTTCTTCCCTTGAGAGATGGTGGAGTAGCGGTTCCGTGGGTGAGAATATCAAGCAGGCATTTTGACGATGCAGGTAATGAAGCTGGTTGGAGAAAATAAGAACTGCATTGGAAAATACTAAATGAATTCTTTTGTGTTCTCCTGTTCTAATGCCTGGCTCAAAGCAACCCAAACCAACCACAGTTCTGCGACACCCGGTGAGTGTTCCAGGGAGGCCAAATCCTGCTCCATCCAGCAACCCATCACCTGTGTGAACCTAAAAGATCTCACTCTTTATCTTTCTGCCTTCTTTCCATACCACTACTCCAATTAAAATAATTTCCCTGCTGCCAAGACTGCAGTAGATTCTTTCTTCTTTCCTTTTTGCTTTTTTGTTATAAAAATTTTCAGATATATTAGAAAAGCAGAGGGAATAGTAACCCAATTTAGAGCCCAATTACCCATTGGGTAAATATAACCCAACTTACCCATTGAATAAACAGAACCCAATTTACTCGTCATCCAATTTTTCTACAGAAACTTTGCATGTAGTAAAATGCATGGATTTTAAGTGTACAATATGCTTTGATAAATCATATGCTTGTCTGAGGCTTCCCTGTGGCACAGTGGTAAAGAATCTGCCTGCCAATGCAGGAGACGCAGGAGATTTGGATTCAATCTCTGGGTCGTGAAAATCCTCTGGAGTAGAAAATGGCAACCCCTTCCAGTATTCTTGCCTGGAAAATTCCACAGACAGAGGACTCTGGTGAACTACAGTCCACGGGGTTGCATAGAGTTGGACCAACTCGGTGTGCGTCCATATACTGGTTTGACAGCCACACTCTATCAATATAAAGAATTTTCCCATCACCCCAGAAAGTTCCTTTGCCATCACCCAGTTTGGCAGTTATCAATACATAGCCACGCTTGTTTCATCTGTACCCCTACCCCTGGACACCTCAGGATGACTTTGAAGAAAATCCAGATATCTTCTTACTTTATCTGTAAATATTTCCGTGTATTTCTTTCAGATCACCAAACTATTATTATCACACCTAAACAAACAATAATTGTTTAACATTGTCAAATACCCAGTCTGCATCTATATCCCCCCAATTCTCTTCTAATAGATTTACACTTGGTTCTTCATCTTTGCTCTATTTCATTGATTTTGAAAACCACTGCAGGTGAACATTTCCAGTCCACCGTCGTGATTATCTACTGTGTGCTCCTTAGTCTAGCACACTTGGACTTGACAGATAACTTTTCCATTTAAATTCCAATGCTCCTCTTCATGCAGCTTATCCTACCAAAGAAAACCAGGTTTTATATGAATAAACCTGTTTCCTCGTGGCTGGGGATTTGATTATGTGTCTCTTCCCTTTACCCTGCCCACAAACATTTGTTAAATAAATGTTTTCTGGACACCAACTAAGAGCCAGGAAGGAGCTTGTAGCGAGGGAATCAGCAGGGAACAAGATAAACATAATTCCTACCCCCTGGGAAATCATGGCTTCCTCCTCTCTCCCTGTTGGAACCTTAGTTACTGTAAGTGTGCGTTGCTCAGTAGTGTCTGACTCTTTGGGACTGCATAGACTGCAGCCCCCCAGGTTTCTCTGTCCATGGGCTCTCTTGTCCAGGCAAGAATATTCCAGTGGGTTGACACTTCCTCCTCCAGGGGACTCTCCCGACCCAGGGACCCAACTAGCATCTCTCGCGTCTCCTGCACTGGCAGCGTGGTCCCTGTCCTCTCTGTTCTGTTCCTCACTGTGGCTCTCGCTCTGCTTCTTCTTTCCTACCCTAGGCTCTACTTCTTCCCCCACTGAACGCAGATTTGTGGGCTTGTGACCCTAATTTAAGTCTTCCCTCAGTCTCTGGTCCCCAAATCATGTCCCTGGTCAGGATCTCAGAGCCCTGTCACTTCAAATCCATTCATCTCACCTCTTTGACCCTGAAGCCAGATTCCTGGACCAGAACTGATCTTTATCATACTTTTTTCCCCACCCACTTACAAGCATTAAAAAGCCTCTGCAAATTGAAAAGAAATGGTTGCATATTATTCTTTTATGTTCAGCCATAATTGTCCTAACCATTGTCCTAATACTGACCTTGCATTAGTTTTCAGTTTGTCACTGTTACAAATAACATTTCAATGAATATTTTTGTAAATAATTCTTTAGGCATATATCAGATGACTGCCTTAGATCTGGTTTGTGGAAACAAAAGTACTGACATAAAATATGACACAGGGACTTCCCTGGTGGTCCAGGGTTTAGGCATCAAGCTTCCACTGCAGGCAGTTCGATCCCAGGTAGGGAACTAAGATCCCACATGCACCAGGGTGTGGCCAAAGATAAAAAAAAACTAAACATAGGGCATATAGATTTGATACATAGTGCTAACTTGATTTTAGAGACAGTGTGCAAATATACACTCCCACAGCAGAGAATCCGGAGTCTGTCTTGTGACATTGTTGCCAACCTTGAGCATTGTTGGCAAACTAGAGAACAAAAGGGAATTTTGGAATAAAAAGGAGCTTTTTCAACGGGATCAAGAGTATCTACGAAAAATGTACAACTAGCATCATAGTTAATGGATTTAGACCAAAGTGTTTCTCCCTAAGATCAGAACAAAGCAAGAATGTGCACTCCAACCACTTCTCTTTAACAGAGCATTACTTTAAAATGTTTGCTAAGGTGAGATATTTTAAATCACTGTGTATTTTAATTTGCATCCCTTTGTTTTTGAGAATAACTTTTGTTATGTTTATTAGCTGTTTGTACCTCTTCTTTCCTGAATTTTGTGTCTGTAGTCTTTCCCTATGCTTCTGTTGGTGTCCTATGGTTTTTTAAGTTATTTTTGTGAGCTCTCTATATTTTTGTCTTGTGTATTTAGTTTTACAAATCTGCAGTTTGCTTTTTCGAATGCCACATTTTTGCAATACAGAATTTTATTTTTCAATAGTGATCAAAACTATGGAGTTTGTCTCTTTTTAAGTGGTTTAGAAAAGACCCCCATGCTGGAAAAGATTGAGAGCAGGAGGAGAAGAGGGCAACAGAGGTTAAGTTGGTTGGATGGCATCACTGACTCAATGGACATAAGTTTTAGGAAACTCCAGGAGATAGTGAAGGACAGGAAGCCTGGAGTGCTGCAGTCTATGGGGTCACAAAGAGTCACACAACTGAGTGACTGAACAAGGAGTGGTTTTTATGCTTCACCATTTGTTCTTACAATACTGCATGATACTATAGAAATTATACTGATTCCATATTCAAGTACTAGCTGGGTAGTTCAAAGCCCTATAACCAATTTAGCTATGAAAAGTAGCTTTTATATCTTGCAGCTGATATTATTTGTATCATTACAGTGCATCAACATAAAAAAAGGCTCAGAGAATCTAATTTGCAATATTGGTTCAAAGTTACAATGTGTAGGATTTATACTCATGAGTCACAATTTCAATTAAAAAGATGGTGAGATCGATTATTCAAGAAGCAGAGGAGCATAAAAGTGTATGACAGAATTTCATGGGGAAAGATAGTTTAATTTGGACTGAAAGTTCACCTTACTAATTGTTCAAAATGCAAATGGAGAAGAGTTTTCTCCTGTTAAAGAACAGCTAAAGGAGAGTTTAAAAAGAATGGTTATTTTCACATGCCATCAATCAATAGTTTATTGAGTATATTGAGTATTGAATTTTCCCAAGGTTGTTAGTCTAAAAGGGGATGATTTTTAAATGTTAGTTCATTAAGTGACACCGAAGAATCTTTTATTTGACTTTATTTGTAGTTTAAGTCGTGTATAATATCTGCAGGTTAATAGCTGAGAAATTACTGTATTTTTATTATACTTCATGTTCTTTTGTCTCGTGATGAGTTTGGATATGAGTCAGTAAGACAAGATGTACCTCAGAGTAAGTACTTTCCAGAATTAATCTAAGCATTTGATGAAAAAGATTTTTAGGTTATCAGTATTCTCAACATAAAACAAAGGGAGAGTCCAGATGAAGCAATTTAAGAGAATAATTTAGACAGAAGTATAAGAAAGAATCGTGGATTACTGAGCTTCAAAAAGAATGCATCTATCAATCACAATTTCAAAATACATCAGTGGAAAGAGAGGAAAATTATGCTACCCAGCACTGTTGAAAGGTGCTCTGAAGTTGGAAACACGCGCCATTCAGGCTCCTGGCTGTCTTGCTTGCTCTGCTTCCCCTCTGCCCAGTTCAGTCCAGGCTTTCTAGAATTTGCTTTCTGTCTCATCAGTGCGCCTGCATGGAGCAGGGACTCAGTGAACGGTAGCTATTATGAACACCTTTTTGATAGGTCCTTGGGGAACAGAATCCACCTTTATATGAAGTACCAAGACAGTGGGCTCTGGGGCCAGGCTGTCGGACGCAAATCCTGTATCCACTCTTAACCAACTGTGTGACCTTGAGCAAGTTATTTACCTCTCGGTGTCAGTGTACTTTCATTGAAAATGAAAATATATAAGCAGCACTCATATATAATGAAAAAACATATAAGCAGCATCGCAGAAGCATGTGTGTCAGGATTAATATCAAGGCACACCAAATACCTGTTGGAGAGAAAGCATTTAGTGGTGCGTGCATGCTCAGTCATGTCCAACGCTTTGTGACCCCACGGACTGTAGCCCACCAGGATCCTCTGCCCATGGGATTCTCCAGGCACAAATGCTGGAGAGGGTTGCCATTTCCTCCTCCAGGGGATCTTCCCAATCCAGGGATCGAACCCTCGACTGCTGCATCTCCTACATTGGCAGGCAGATTCTTTACCACTCAGCCACCTGGGAAGCCTAGTAAGCATTTGGTACACTTGAGCTATTCTTACACAGAGGAGAGGAAAACATAACCAGCTGAATAGTTTCTGTATCATATTCTGCAAGTGAAACAAAACAAAACATATATAAACACCTCCTAAGGGCCATTGAGTCAAGTTTAGCTGCGTGAAATAAATACATACTCTTGCCCCTATATACACACACACAGATACACACACACAGAGGCTTATGAAAATAGAAATGAATATCTCTCACACATAAAACAAGCCAGAAGGTAGGCAGCCGAGGCTGCTCTAACGTGATCATCTGAGTCCAGGCCGATAGGTGTACAGCTCTTTCTCTGCAGACAGCATCCTCATGGCCCCTGAAGGTGTTTGGTCCCTACCATCTCATCTCCTTTTACAGGCAAGGAGAAGGGAGAAAGGGTCACAGGGCCTGCGCTTACTCTTTAAAATTATTTGTCAGTAGTCACATGCAACACTTCCAATATCATTCTGCTGATTAGAGCCCCATTGAGCTAGGAAGGAGCCTAAGAAAGAGTCCCTACTCTGAGGGGGTCACTTGTCCAGCTAATAACTAAGGGTTTGATTACAAAGGAGAAAATGGACACCAGGGAGGACAGCAGCCTAGCAGTTAAGGACCTGGTTCAGAGCAAGAAACATAACGG
The DNA here is from genome assembly GCA_006410615.1 of Neotragus moschatus. Lineage (NCBI taxonomy): Eukaryota > Metazoa > Chordata > Mammalia > Artiodactyla > Bovidae > Neotragus > Neotragus moschatus. Next base: position 1,654,329 of record SJYA01001832.1, read on the forward strand.
AAATATATTTAAGAGAAATGAGGGTAATCCCCCGACTCCATGTATTTGCTTCCTTATTTGTCAGGGCACAGTTGTCAGTGGTTTACTTCATCGTGTTTTATGTTTTTATCCTAAGAATTATGAAAAGGATTATGGTCTCAGCCCTCCTGGAAACGCTCTGCAGAAGAGTATCCAACTCATTCGGACTTCAACGCTTAGCGAGGAAAAGCGCTTAGGGAGGATTTCAAAGAAAAGCCATCTGATGACTAACCGCTCAGAATGATAAAACCGAGGTCGGACCTTTAAGAAAGGGATGTGAGTCATCCAGGGAGAGAAATGGCTCCAGAGTGACTAAAGAATGATCTCTTGCTACAAAAGGACTCTGCTCCCGAGGAGAGGAGAGGGGAGGAGGGGAGCAAGGATGGCCAGCCAACTGTTTATTTCCATTGAGACTGGAGAGAAGCGAAGAAGAAGCAAAAGTAACTTAGGGTGACCCGTAAGGAGAAACGTGCTGACAAGGCGGCATTAAATACTGCAAGTGGAGATTACGCAAGACCTCGGGATGTGCTCCTCCTCCCAGGCAGGGCTGGGGGCAGGCAGAGAGGGCAGGTGAGCCCCCTGAACATCCAAGGTCTTCTCTCCCATGCCTGTTTCCCTCATGGAATAACTATGTTTCAGAGTTCAGAAAAGGGATACTGTGATGATCTGAAAGGTAAATTCTAGTTTTGCCTGTGCCTGAAAAGTAAGAACGACACAGTGTCAGTGTATTGCAGAACAGACCCTACAAGGAGAAAGGAATGAATTTTCCATGATTTAAGAAGGCAATGGCAAATCACTTCAGTATTCTTACCTTGAGAACCCCATGAACAGTATGAAAAGGCAAAATGATAGGATACTGAAAGAGGAACTCCGCAGGTCAGTAGGTGCCCAATATGCTACTGGAGCACTGACTTGATGGGCGTGAGTCTGAGTGAACTCCGGGAGTTGGTGATGGACAGGGAGGCCTGGCGTGCTGCGATTCATGGGGTCGTAAAGAATCAGACACAACTGAGCGACTGAACTGAACTGAATTGAAGATACAAAGTATAATAATAATGCTTGGCTTTCCAGTCAGGATGCCCTTCATCCTCTACAGATGTTAAGCAATGCCAAACAAAATATATACAGAGAAAAGAAAAACAGTTAGAACATGGCTCAGAAATAAGACAATTACTTATGAGGGCAAGAAAGAGAAAAGAAAGAGTTAGAGCCGAGTAGGACCTGGGTCATGGGTCTCAAAACAGGCAGTGGCAGCTGGAAGTCTCCTCTGTCCATGGGATTCTCCAAGCAAGAATTCTAGAGTGGCTAGCCATTCCCTTCTCCAGGGGATCTTCCCAACCCAGGGATTGAACCTGGGTCTTCTGCATTGCAGGCAGGTTCTTTACCACTGAGCCACCAGAGAAGCCCTTAACATCAGAATCCAATTGTTCACTTCATTTATCAAGTGTGCACTATGTCATGCTAGTTTCCATTTGCATCTCTGACCCAGTCTCTGCCTTCTCTGCTCTGCCTCCTGTCCCACGGTCTAACCTGTAGAGTTGGCTTTTATTTGGATTTGAGTACCTGGAGGCACCAGCAGGAGCTTGGAGACTGGCTGGCGTGTTTATAACCCTGGCTTCCTCATCAGGGTTGCTGTGGGTTGGCTGCTCCAAAGGCAACACTTTCTGGCACCTCTGTTCAGTTCAGTTGCTCAGTCATGTCCAACTCTGAGATCCCAAGGACTGCAGCATGCTAGGCTTCCCTGTCCATCACCAACTCCCGGAGCTTGCTCAAACACATGTCCATTGAGTTGGCGATGCCATCCAACCATCTCATCTTCTGTCCTCCCCTTCTCCTCCTGCCTTCAATCTTTCCCAGCATCAGGGTCTTTTCCAATGAGTCAATTCTTCACATCAGGTGACCAAAGTATTGGAGTTTCAGCTTCAGCATCAGTCCTTCCAATGAATATTCAGAACTCATTTCCTTTAGGATGGACTGGTTGGATTTCCTTGCAGTCCACAGGACTCTCAAGAGTTTTCTCCAATACCACAGTTCAAAATCAATTCCTCAGCACGCAGCTTTCTTTATAGTCCAACTCTCACATCCAAACGTGACTACTGGAAAAACCGTAGCTTTGACTAGACAGGCCTTTATCGGCAAAGTAATGTCTCTGCTTTTTAATATGCTGTCTAGGTTGGTCATAGCTTTTCTTCCAAGGGGTAAGTGTCTTTTAACTTCATGGCTGCAGTCACCATCTGCAGTGATTCTGGAGCCCAAGAAAATAAAGTCTGTCACTGTTTCCATTGTTCTGGCACCTCAGTTCAGTTCAGTTCAGTCACTCACTCGTGTTCGACTCTTTGCGACCCCATGAATCACAACACGCCAGGTCTCCCTGTCCATCACCAACTCCTGGAGTTTACCAAAACTCATATCCATTGAGTCAGTGATGCCATCCAGCCATCTCATTCTCTGTTGTCCCCTTCTCCTCCTGCCTCCAATCCCTCCCTGCATCAGGGTCTTTTCCAATGAGTCTACTCTTCCCATGAGCTGGCCAAAGTATTGGAGTTTCAGCTTCAGCATCAGTCCTTCCAATGAACACCCAGGACTGATCTCCTTTAGGATGGACTGGTTGGATCTCCTTGCAGTCCAAGGGACTCTCAAGAGTCTTCTTCAACACCACAGTTCAAAAGCATCAATACTTCGGTGCTCAGCTTTCTTCACAGTCCAACTCTCTGGCACCTCGTATGCACCAAATTATCTGTAAAATGCTTTCACTACCCCACTTCTCTATCAGCAAAAAAATTAGAAGCAGTTTGTCTCCATGTGTCAAGGACAACACTCTATTGTAACTGTTCTGCCTCAGAAGTAAATCAAATCCTGCTGTTTGGACACAATCAGGAGGGCGCTTGTTTGCCTTGCTACTCTGCAGAACGTCATGCTGGTCCATTACTCTGATGGCATTATGCTAATTGGATTCGGGGAGCAGGAGGTGGCAGGAGCCTTAGGTGGGTTGGCAAAACACGTGCCAAGGAGGTGGGAGCTAACCCCCTGGGAAGTCCAGGGGCTGCTGCATCACTGATGGTCCCAGGGGCCTGGGGCGTGCTGGGATGTCTTCTGCAAGTGGGAGACAGCTGCTGTGCCCCACCCCACACCCCCGGGGAGACACAGCACCGAGATATTAGAGGTGACTTCAACTACGTGTTGCTGTGTGCCCCCCTGACCAACTCACTGGGTAACCTACCAGGCTGCCCATTTTGAATGGGCACAGGATATGAAAGGTTCTGAAACAAATCCAGGCTGTGTTATAAGCCCTGTGAGCTGCAGATCCAAAGGCCTGGGAGAATCTGTGGCAGAGATGCTATGAGGGTGGTATTGGGGGTGGGGAGGGCCTAGGAAAACCCAATAAGAGCCAAGTAAAGCCAACTGCTGATAAATAATTTTTTTTCAGTAATTATTTTGTTTTTACTCACACTGATTCTTTGTTGCTGTGAGCGGATACTTTCTCTAGTTTCAATGAGTGGGGGCTACTCTTTGTTGCAATGAGTGGGCTTCTCAGTGCGGTGGCTTCTCTTATTGCTGAACACAGGCTCTAGGCTCACAGGCTGCAGTAGTTGTGGTGCATGGACTTAGTTATTCCTCAGCACGTGGGATCTTCCCAGACCAGGGATCGAAGCCATGTCCCCTGCACTGGCAGGCGGAGTCTTAACCAGTGGACCGCCAGGGAAGTAGTTCTGCTGATAACTATTTTTGCAGTTGAAAAGCAGCTCCTGGACAGTTTGAGGGCCCCAGAGGGACTGACCATTTGACCCACTGGCCCTCACACCCAGGGCATGTCCAGCAGCATGCCATGCGTGATGCACTAAGACGAGGCTCTGCAGGTCTAGAAACCTCAAATTGGGCGGTCCACGCTCCATGGCACCTCTTCCTACAGCTTGACTGCTCCCCTCTCAACACACACGGGTGGACCGATGGAAAGCTCCTTGCAGCCACTTGCAGAGAAGGAGAAACTGGTCGGATTTATTCACGGACGTACATGGTAGGATGGAACCAGACAGCAGAGATGAGCCAACGAGTAGGGGCAGCCTGCAAGAAGGGAGGCTGGGGCGCATCCTCCTGCTTTACTGTAGAAAAGGGAAGGAGGTCTGAGGAATGACCACCTGGCTCCTAGGCAGTGGCAGCAGGTTCACCACGCTGATAGGGGGTTTGGACAAAATAACCCGTTTAGTGGTGGGAGGGCGTAGGAGAAATGTGTGGCTGGAATGTGTTTTGGAATGTGTACAGAATCTGTACAGGTGGCCAGATTACAATTCCACAGCCTGGCAGGCTTAGACAGCAGCCATTTCTCTCCCCACATTGTGGAGACTAAAAGTCCCAACAGCAAGGTGCCACGAGGGCTGGTTTCCGTGAAGCCTCCCTTCCTGGTTAAGAGAAGGTGACCTTCTCTCGGTCCTCACTGGGCCTCTCTGCTGAGCGCCAGTGGTGAGAGAGCTCTTTGAGGTCTCCGTCTTTTTTCTCCTTTGTTCCTCATTTTTGTTTATTCACGTTTTTTCCAGCTCTGCTGAGCTATAATGAACATTTAGTCTTCCTCCTCTTCTAAGGACAACGGTCCTGTTGGATTAGTGCCACCTCTGTAGGGCCTCATTTCACCTTGAATCACCTCCTTAAGGGAGAATGCAACGGCACCCTACTCTAGTACTGTTGCCTGGAAAATCCCACAGATGGAGGAGCCTGGTAGGCTGCAGTCCACGGGATCGCCAAGAGTTGGACACGACTGAGCAACTTTACCTTCACTTTTCACTTTCATGCACTGGAGAAGGAAATGGCAACCCACTCCACTGTTCTTGCCTGGAGAATCCCACGGATGGAGGAGCCTGGTGGGCTGCCATCTATGGGGTTGCACAGAGTCGGACACAATTGAAGTGACTTAGCAGCAGCAGCAGCAACGGCATCTCCTTAAGGGGACTCCCTGGTGGCTCAGATGGTAAAGAATTCTCCTGCCAATGCAGAAGATGTGGGTTCCATCCCTAGGTCGGGAAGATCCCCTGGAGAAGGAAATACCAACCCACTTCAGTATTTGTGCCTGGAGAATCACCATAGACAGAGCAGCCTGGTGGGCTACAGTCCATGGGATCACAAAGAGTGGGGCACCACTTACTGGCTAAACAACAACAATCTCCCTTAAGGCCCTTCTCCAAATACATTAACTCATGGATATAAGGAGGGGAAAACCTAGCCCCTAGCAATAACCAGGTGGTCAAGTTGATCCAACCTGTGGACCTGTGTCAGTCTTTCCTCGTCGTCACCCACAAGCCTGCTCCAGGAGCTCGTGAACAAAGGACATAGGAGGCGGGGTGGAAGTTGTACATGCCAGTAGCTTATTCCCTCCCCAACTCTGGTCTGGCTTCTGCAGGGGCTGAATGTCCAACCTGCTGGCATCTGATCAACACTGAGACCCTGAGATGACACCGTGCCCCGAGGGGCCAGCAGGAGACCCCTCCAGTAGAATCAGCCTCAGTGGGATAGATCTTTGCTCCAATCGTGTGCTTGCCTTCCCTGCTCCCAAGGAGTTCCACCAGCACTAGCATTCCCAAACTCAGAGACTGTCTTCTCTATCACCACAATTTGTAACAGAGGCTGTCATTTGCCAGTGGGATCTTGACTTTGGAATTCACTGGCTTTATCACATGCTTCATTCTTTAGGGAAAAAAAAAATGTTAGTCACTCAGTCGTGTTCGACTCTTTGTGACCCCGTGGACTATAGAAAGCCAGGCTCCTGTATCAATGAGATTTCCCAGGCTAGATTACTGGAGTGGGTAGCCATTTCCTTCTCCAGGGGATCTTCCCAATCCAGGGTTTGAACCCACGTCTCCAGCATTCCAGGCAGATTCTTTACCATCTGAGTCACTAGGGAAGCCCTTAGAGGAAAATTTTTAGGACCAGGTGACATAGTTGATTACTTCCAATTCATTAATGATGTGTTTTGAATCACCCATTCATTCAATTATCCATTTATTCAATCTCCAACTCGATGACTTTAGAGAAATTATGTCTATGAATTTTTCATTTTTCAAATAGTTTTCAGCATCTTCTAGAAGTATCTACATTCTTTCTGCTGGATTTTCATAGGGCTACTACATAATGGTATTAAACTCTGAATAGCAGCCTTCCCACAAATTTCAAATGAAGCCACTCCTTTTGAAATTAGACAAAATAGCAAAAGAGAACAAAATTAAATAGCCTAGACAATGAAGGAAAAAATCTGTTTTCAGTTTACATTTTATTAGAGGTGACTTGCCAGTCTGATGTCATGTTAAAATTACCCAGGGTAAAAAGGGAATGTGTAGTTCTATGAACATCTTCTGTTTATTTTTAAGCACTTCCCTAATGAGTTATGCATATAACTAAAATTCTAGGTCACTTCATCCACAGAGATAGTCTCTGCATCTATTCAATGCTTGCAGAAAAGAAGGTGGAAATACCATTTTCATCTTGCTATGAATGTCCTTATGGATGTCTCCTTGTGTCCATGTGCAGAAGCAGTTGTAGGGTACTTACTGATAGAATTGCTGAGTTATACAGGGAATGGGAACATTCAACTAGCAAAGTGTTATCAAGTTGTGCCCAGGGACTGCCCTGGTGATCTATTGGTTAAGAATCTGCCTTCCAATGAAGCGGAAGTGGGTTCAATCCCTGGTTGGGGAACTAAGATCCTACATACTGTGGGACAACTAAGCCCACCAGGCCACAGCTACTGAGCCTGCCGACCCCAAGGAAGATACCATGTGCAACAACTAAGACCTGATGCAGCCAAATAATCAGTATTTTTAAAAATTACCCATAGTAACACTGAACCAATTGGGCTATCTTATTGCTCCCATCCAGTCCCATATTTTCCATCTCTATTTCCAATTATTTCTTGAGCATTTACTTAAGCTTCCTTGGTGGCTCAGATGGTAAAGCGTCTGCCTCCAATGTTGGAGACCCGGGTTCGATCCCTGGGTTGGGGAGATCTCCTGGAGAAAGAAATGGCAACCCACTCCAGCATTCTTGCCTGGAGAATCCCACGGACGGAGGAGCATGGTAGGCTATAGTCCATGGGGTCGTAAAGAGTCCGACACCACTGAGCAACCTTCATGCTCCACTCTCTAAGCACTGGATACAAAATGACTAAGCCCTTACGCGTATGAAATCTACATTTAAATTTTTTGGAATCCACTCTGCCGAAGAAATCAGACCACTACCCTAAGAAGTTTCCTATCCAGTTTATTCTCCAGTTTCAAATATCTTCTCCTAGATCAACTAAAAATACACAGAATTTTACCAAATTATTTACATTGAGCCTTACCAATTTCGTGCACCTAAATCAGCTTTCAAATACTACAGAAACCAACTGTTAAGTATCACAGATGCTTGAAAACTAGTTTGAAGAAAATAGTTGGCAGTGGGATTGCATTTGCAAAATGTGAAAGCTTTGTGAAAATTAGCAGCACTAAAATAATGTCTGACAAAGATTGTTCACATAACACTTTTTGCTTCAGCTACAAACTCCAGCACTAAAAAATTTTCAAAACCACTTTGTATCAGTCATTTTTCAGAAGCATTTTGATGTCATTGTGGTTCATTACAATGGTTAAAGTTACTGTCAGTTTTCCAAAAAACTCTATTTCAGAAATTCCTGGCATTATGAAACTGTAGCCCAAGTAATTTTTCTAATGGCTAAAAAGGTTTCAGTCTTTTGTCAGGAAGCACTGTAGTCAAAATATTTCAACCACAAACTCTTCTTTATTCCCTGAGAGTACAGCCAAGGACCTGAACGATAGTAGAGAGATGGAGACAGGACACGGCCAGTCAGCAGAAAATTCTGAGTCTACTCAGAGGACCAAAGCCTAATTGCTCACCTATTTCACTTGACAACCAGAAAGGCTGTTTTGAGAAAACGTCTGTGTATTTCTTTTTAAAGTGTCTCCAAGAGAAATTTTAACAAGTCTCAACAACTGCTAGTTCCATATTTATGTGATTTTCCCAGAAATTTGACCTAACAAGCAGTTTCACTGGAAATTTACAGACATAACAGAATAACAGTGAAGCAAAATCAGCCTAATTACAGTATAAATTAAAAATCCAAGTCAGTTCAGGCAATTCAGCAGCTGTACAGTTGCCACTGGAATTCTGATAGGAACTGCACTGAATCTATAGCTTGCTTCAAATAGTTTGGACACTTTAACAGTATTAATTTCATTTCAATCCTTGAAAATGGAGTATTTTCCCACTTAGGTGTACCTTTATCAGTTTCTTTCCTTAATGTGGTATAGTTTTCAGTATATAGGTTTTAATTTCCTTGGTTAAAATTATTAAGAATTTTATTCTTTTTGATGTAGTTAAAAATGGGAATTTTCCTTAATTTCTCTGATAGTTAGCAATGTATATATATAGAAATATACCAGACTTTTATGTATTGATTTTGTATCCTGCAAACTTATTGAATTCAGTTATTAGTTCTAACAGTTTATTGATATATCTTTAGGGTTTATTTGTATATACACACATAGATTGAAAAAAATATGTATTACTTACTAAAATATAGAGTACTACTCAGCCATAAAAAAAGAAAGAATTCTTACCATTTGTGACAACATGGATGACTTTGAGGGCATTAAGCTAAGTGAAAATCAGAGAAATACTGCTTGATCCCTCCTATATGTGGACTCTAAAATTTAAAAAAAGACAGGATATAGGGAACAGATTGGTGGTTGCCAGAGATGGAGGGGGATGAAGGATGGGAGAAAGGGGTGAAAGGAGTCAAAATGTCCCATTTTCTTTTAACTTTTTTGGTCACGCCATGCAGCATGCAGGATCTTTGTTTCCTGACCAGGGATCGAACCTGGACCCCCTACAGTGGAAGTGCAGCATCTTAAGGGCTGGACAACCAGGGAAGTCACCAAAGTGCAACATTTTTCTAAATAAATAAATAGGAAATGAAATAAATTAAGGATAACTTAATCCATTGGGCTTGACTCATTTACACTTAACTCATCCAAATGCATTCTGTAAGTCCCATTTATTATCCAAGAAATCTTTTGAACCTTTCTAAGACAAAGTCTTTCGTCTCTGAACCAGTAAGTTCTAATTTTCCACATGAATGAAACTTGGGCCTTGAGAGACCAATTGATTTTCAGCTTAGATTCTTGAAATTTGAAGTGAAATAAAGACTCGATATTGTGTTTATTGCTTTGAGCATTGAATAAGGTCATTAAAAAAAAGAAGAAGAAATTTCTCAATGCAGGCCCAAGTAACCATAGTCAATAAGGGCTAACAATAGACATGAAATTGGTCTGTCAGCCCTATTCAAAATTATTATGAAGCAAGAGTATAGGATCAGAGAGATAGTCTTTTTCTTCCTTCTCTACAAATACAAAAAGTAAGTTTGCCTAGAAGAGATGGGAATGGCTCCAAGTGATGGTGTTCCCTGGAAAAACTAATGTAATCATTAGGAATAAGTTGACTCCAACTGACTAGTTTTCTCCTTGAATTTATTACAAGTCTGACAATCTCCTAGATGCTTCCTGCAAACTAGAAAACCCTACATTGTATCTGTTTGCACACTTCCAAGTTGCGCCTTACTGTCAAAGCATAACTAGATCTCCATAAATCACCGCAATGGCTTTCCCAACTTTCCCTTCAATACACTTTCTGCCTCAAGGCTCCTGATATTTGATTCAGTTCTTCCTCATGGTGCTCTGGCCTTAACGTCTAGGGCAGTTGAAGATATTTTAGAAGCTGGAGGAAGAAGTAGGATTTGGGAACAGACAAATCTAGATGCAGATAAAGCGGATCTGAGTTAGGGAGTTGAGATTCAGTTTAAATGCCTAATCCCAAGGACACAAGCTTGTTTATGCCTTTTTCATGGAGAGAATCAAAGTCTGAAAGGGTACACTCTTTGTCTTACTTGATTTTTTAAAATTAATCAATTATTTATTTTTGGCTTCCCTGAGTCTTCGGTACTGTGTGGGCTTTCTGTGGTTGTGGCGAACGGGGGCTTCTCTTGTTGCAGAGCACGGGCTCTAGGAAGGCAGGCTTCAGTAGTTGCAGCCTGCCAGCTCTCAGTAGTTGTGACACACAGCCTCAGCTGCCCTGCAGCATGTGGGATCTTTCCAGACCAGGGATCAAACCTTTGTCCCCTACACTGGCAGGCAGACTCCCAACCACTGGACTACCAGGGAAGTCCTGTCTTACTTGATATATTTTTCTTTTTAAAGGAGCTTATTTATTCATTTTTTTTCTTCTTCTTCTCAAGATTTCAAAAGAAAATTTTAATGGAAAAAAGATTATTTTGCATAATTATTCTTCACCATGTGTTTTTCAATTATTCATGGTATTTCTGCCTCATTACTTTGGCTATCATTACAGTGACATTCTCCCAGAGACAAGAATTCTCATTATATGCTTTTTATACTAGAAACTCATCAGTTCTTGAAATTGTCCTCGTGCCAATCCACCAAGACAAAGGCAAATCTGATGGAGGTTATTGATATTCAACCAGAGTCTTCAACTAGAGTCTCACACGTAAGAGGATATATCCATGCTTTCTTCTAGCTTAGAAAATTTGCCTTGCTGGAGTTAAACTACCAATGTCTTCTGAAAACCCAAATAAAATGTACACTTTGCTAGTATCTTCCCACAGGAAAGAAAGAGGCATGAGCTACTTTATTATTATTATTATTTAGTGAGCCACGCATCATGAGGGATCTTAGTTCCCCAGTTTAGTTCAGTCGCTCAGTTGTGTCTGACTCTTTGCAACCCCATGGACTGCAGCATGCCAGGCCTCCCTGTCCATCACCAATTCCCAGAGCTTACTCAAACTCATGTCCATCACGTCGGTGATGCCATCCCAACCATCTCATCCTCTGCCATCCCCTTCTCCTCCTGCCTTCAGTCTTTCCCAGCATCAAGGTCTTTTCCAAGGAGTCAGTTCTTCACATCAGGTGGCCCAAGTATTGGAGCTTCAGCTTCAGCATCAGTCCTTCCAATGAATATTCTGGACTGATTTCCTTTAGGATGGACTGGTTTGATCTCCTTGCAGTCCAAGGGACTCTCAAGAGTCTTCTCCAACACCACAGTTCAAAAGCATCAATTCTTCAGTGCTCAGCTTTCTTTATAGTCCAGCTCTCACATCTATACATGACTACTGGAAAAACCATAGCTTTGACTAGATGGAACTTTGTAGGCAATGTCTCTGCTTTTTAGATTGTTCAGGGATCAAACCCATGCTCCCTGCATCCCTGCATCGGGAGTGTGGAGTTTTTTAACCACTGGACCGCTAGGGAAGTCCCATAAACTTAATTTAATGAGCAAACTTACGGATTTTGCTTAGTATGTTACTCAAGTCTGGTGCAAAATTATAGAATTGGCTTCATTTTATTATTTTTAAAAAATATTTTATTTATTTTTGGCTGTGCTGGGTCTTTGTTGCTGCACGTGGGTTTTCTCTAGTTGCAACCAGCGGGGGCTCCACTTCGTTGTGGTGCATGGGCTTTTCATTGCAGTGGTTTCTCTTGTTGCAGAGCATGGGCTCTAGAGTGCGAGCTCAGTAGTTGTGGCACAGGTGCTTAGTTGCTCCACAGCATGTGGGATCTTCCGGGCCCAGGGATCAAATCCATGTCCCCTGCGTTGACAGGCAGACTCCTGTCCACTGCGCCACCAGGGAAGTCCAAAATTGGTTTCGTTTTAATGCCACACTTCTGCTCGTTTGTTGACCTTATTTTCTAAAGCTATTGGGTGACTTTCATTTCTGAGCTTTTAAAGTTATTNGGGCCCAGGGATCAAATCCATGTCCCCTGCGTTGACAGGCAGACTCCTGTCCACTGCGCCACCAGGGAAGTCCAAAATTGGTTTCGTTTTAATGCCACACTTCTGCTCGTTTGTTGACCTTATTTTCTAAAGCTATTGGGTGACTTTCATTTCTGAGCTTTTAAAGTTATTATCCATCTGTATGCCTTTACAGAAGCAGTGATACTTTCTGCTTAAAATATCCTTGCTACTTGTTCTCTGGTCAAAGAGTGCCTCCTTCATCAAGCTCAGCCTTCTCTGCGAAACTTCCTTTCTCACCCAGGGACTCTTCTATCCCACCCCTTCCGCTCACCTTGGCACAGTGGATCAGCCACAGAACTCCTGTGTTGCTCACACTCCGTGTCCTCTGCTATTCACCTAGAACAGTCTGTGGCCTCCCTCTTCCACCAAGCTCTTTGCAGTCCTTGAGGGCAAGGATCATGTTTTATTCATTTTTATGGTCCCATCCCTCAGAACAGTACTTGTTTTAATCTAGATGGTTATAAATATTGAATGAATTTTGAGTTTTCCTACTTTCTACATTTAATTTACTTCACATTTCTTTTTAAGTTTCAACCCTTTTCTTATTCTTTTTACAGTTAATGATCTCAAATGGGATAAACTGACCATCAGACATTTAGGAAACCACTTTTTTTTTTCAAATCTGTACAATGGAGCTAATGACACAAACCTACTTTTAAAGCCTGCGTTAAAAATAAATGCTGTAGTCTCTCTTCAGAGGGAAATGCTAAATAAATAAAATAAAGGTTCACTTTGGAAAACCATGTGGCAATTTTCTTCGAAGTTAGACATACCTTATGATCAAGCAATGCTCTCAGTATTTACTCAAGAGAAAAGAAAACATAAGCTCAAGAATATTTCAGTGCAGTCACTCGGTTGTGGCCGACTCTTTGCAACCCCAAGGACTGCAGCACACCAGACCTCCCTGTCAATCACCAACTTCCAGCGTTTACGCAGACTCATGTTCATTGATACAATCCAACCATCTCATCCTCTGTCTTTTTCTTCCCGCCTTCGATCTTTCCCAGCATCAGAACTGGGTTCAATCCCTGGGTCAGCCAGATCCCCTGGAAAAGGAAAGGGCAAGTATTCTTGCCTAGAAAATTCCACAGACAGGGGAGCCTGGCAGGCTACAGTCCATGGGGTCACAAAGGGTCGAATACAACTGAGTGACTAAAACTTATTCATACAGCATAAAATCAAGGGAAAAAAAAACAACGAAATTTCCATTAAAAGAATATATAAACAAACTGTTGTATATTCATACAGTGGACTACTACTTAGCAATAAAAAATAAATTCAACTGCTGATACCAGCAACAACATAACTGAAACTCAGAAACACTAAGCTGAAAAACAAAAAGTCACACAACAAAGAGTACATACTGTACATACATTTCCATTTATGCGACACTTAAGAATAGGTAAAACTAATCTATGGCTATAAAAATCAGAATATTGGATTATTCCAGTTGGGGAGGGGATTACCTGGGAAGAAGCACAGGCAATGTTCTAATCTTGCTTGGAGATATTGGTTATAAGATTGTATATATTAGTATATATACTAATTATATATAGTAGATTGTATGTATTAGTCAATCATCCAAATGAACACTTAGGATCTGTGCATTTCAGGGTATATATATTTTAAAATTCTATCTCAATTTCTCCCTCCCTATCCAAATATATGTATATAGACAGATATATATATAATACACACATCCATATGTATATGTACAGATATATAATATACACATACATATGTACAAATACACATGTACAAAGTCTAAAATTGTAGGCCACAGCAAGAACACATTTAATTTTGGAATTCATTTTGTTACACTATTATTTTCATACTAATTATATTTTTGGTAGGATAAGAATAATACCATGTCACCCTTAGCCCAGATCCCCTGATGAGTTAGATAAATAACAGGATCTACTAAGAAATAGAAATTTGACATAGAACAATTTTACTATGACAAGTAAGGATTTTTGTTTTACTTCGCAGCTTGCAGGATCTTTTCATACTGTTCATGGGGTTCTCAAGGCAAGAATACTGAAGTGGTTTGTCATTCCCTTCTCCAGTGGACCACATTTTGTCAGAACTTTTGAACTGTGGTGTAGGAGAAAACTCTTGAGAGTCTCACGGACTGCAAGGAGATCCAACCAGCCAATCCTTAAGGAAATCAACCCTGAATATTCATTGGAAGGACTGATGCTGAAGCTGAAGCTCCAATACTTTGGCCACCTGATACAAAGAACTGACTCAATGGAAAAGACAAGGGTGCTGGGAAAGATTGAAGGTGGGAACAGAAGTGGACGACAGAGGATGAGATGGTTGGATGGCATCACCGACTTGATGGACATGAGTTTCAGCAAGCTCTCGGAGTTGGTGATGGACAGGGAAGCCTGGAGTGTTGCAGTTCAACGGGTATCAAAGAGCTGGACACGACTGACCTGAACTGAAGTGCAGGATCTTAGTTTCCAGAGCAAGGTTCGAATCCATGCCCCTTGCAGCGGACTCAGAGAGTCCTAACCACTGGACTACCAGGGAATTCCCAGTATGTTTTTTTTTAAGTTAACAAAAATCGTGTGTATGTGAGTGCTAGTCGCTCAGTAATGTGCGACTCTCAGTTGTGACTCTATGGACTCTAGTCTGCTATGGGATTCCCTAGGCAAGGATACTGGAGTGGGTTGCCATGCCCTCCTCCTGGGCCTCTTCCCGACCCAGTGATCGAACCCAGGCCTCCGGCATTGCAGGCGGATTCCAGGCAGATTCCTTACCATCCGAGCCACATGACTTAACACTGCTATCTTTGAAGAAAACAAAGCCCGTGTGCGCAAACTACAGCCCAGATATAACTTCTTATAGTGACTGCAGTTGGCCTGTGTGCAGCCGAGGCCGACGCTCAGCCATGGAGATGCGGTCAGGGAGAAGGCAGAGGCTGCGTTTATCCATGGAGCCTTAGCAACGAGAATCCTTAAGAAAGGAAAGACGACCTGTGGGAGGTGGAAGGGAGTGATTGTAACGGCCAACAACTAAAAATGCCAGAATNAAGGGAAAATGCTTTCGTTGGCTACGGGTATGTTATTAATGCAGGGCATTAAGTGTTGAGTGAGGTGAAGTGAAGTCTCTCAGTCTTGTCCGACTCTTTGCGACCCGGTGGACTCTAGCCCACCAGGCTCCTCTGTCCATGGGATTCAACAGGCAAGAATACTGGAGTAGGTTGCCATTTTCTCCTCCAGGCGATCTTCCCAACCCAGGGATCGAACCTAGGTCTCCTGCACTGTAGGCAGACGCTTTAGTTCTGAGAAGTTTGGAGGGGCCCGGCGGGGGGAAGTTAAGAAACCACTTAGCCTTAGTTCTTGCGTGTTTTTTTCTAGTTTGTGGACTTCCTGGTGGCTCAGAAGGTAAAGCGTCTGCCTACAATGCAGGAGATCCTGGTTCAGTCCCTGGGCCTGAAAGTTCCGGAGAAGGAAATCGCAACCCACTCCAGTATTCTTGCCTGGGAAGTCCCAGGACAGGAGGCTGGCAGGCTAGTTTGTAGCAGCCAGCTGCCAGAGTTGCCAAAACTGCGAGATGCGCTCTGTAGTGGATCTTATTTTGACTTTGGGAAAGGCAAGTCATGTGTCTTGGGTCATGAATGGATTTCTGACTAGTGGGCTCAGTAGTCAAGAGATGACTTACCTTACTGATACCCACAGAGCATGTCTCCTTGTTTATGAACGTAAGGCGAGTTTATATGAACTTAGTGCAAATGTAGAGTTGAGAATTGAAGCAGTATTTAGGCTTGATTCTTCTTGCCTTTCTTTTTTGTTGTGAATTTTAAAATAAGTTTTTTTAATATTCTTTTCCCATATAGACCATTAAGAGTAATTAGTAGAATGTGAAGTAAGAGTGCACAGTGGTTTAACTTTGATGGGTTAGCTAAAACATTATTCTGCTTCCTTGCCAGGCAAATCATATGAAAAAGATTGTTGGGAATCACTTCTTTTGAAGATATGGTAACATTGAGAGATTGATTTAGGTTAGAACGCTGTGTTCTAACTTGTGATCTCCTTGTGGTAGGAGTCGTTGCCAGCAATGGTAGTTCTCTTGGGTGATCTGAAGCAATTAAAACCATTATTTTGACCTTTTGGGAAACAGTGAAAAGTTAAACAGCGTGTAGATAAACCTTACATTTCCTGGTAAACAACTGAGTAATTAGATATGTGAAGTGAGTTAGAGATTTTTGATAAGTTAATAGATGCTGTATAAGAGAAACCTGTAGGTTGAAAGGGGGCGGTTTATCTAATACGCAAAAATAAAAGACTTGAGTGTTGTGCTTTGCCTTCTAGTAATTCCAGTGCTCTTGGCAGTCTCAGAAATAGTATGCCAGGGTCCTGTTGTGTTTTTATATTCTCGTAGGGAAAGTGCTGGTTTGGATTCTGAAATCCAGTTCTGCTTCTTAGACTTTAGGTGGTTTGACAAAAATCTTGGTAAAATTACTGCTGCTTCTCCTTTTATAAGAGCTATTGATTGGTGAGCTAACCTTGTAGATTGTTGCCTGATTCTGATGTTGCTACAGAAATGAGTATATTTGTAATTACATGTTTTTTGGTTAAAGGAGAAGATGGCAGTGTTGACACTGTTTGAGTGTTCTGTGCTTTCTGGTTTCAGTGATTCGCCAAGATGACCAACACAAAGGGAAAGAGGCGGGGCACCCGCTACATGTTCTCCAGGCCTTTCAGAAAACATGGTGAGTGGAGCTGCCCTCCTGGTTTATTGCCTGTGTGTTGCAGTTGATACAGTGTGTTCTTAATAAATGACACTGATTAATCAGCATCTGCCTTTTAATAAATAGAAAACATGCATTTTATATATAATTTCTAAATTGTTGGCTATCAAGATAAAGTACTTCTAACAGCCAAAAAGTAGTGCGTTGAAGGTAGTATTTTACTCTTAATATTGACTATTTTGTGTTTGTTTTTTCTTTTTGCAGGAGTTGTTCCTTTGGCCACATACATGCGAATCTACAGGAAGGGTGATATTGTAGATATCAAGGTAAATTATAAAACTGGAGAATTAACCACGGAATAACATTAGAAGTTAGAAAAGCTGTGTTTAATATTGAAATTTGAACAGTGTATATTGCATGTTTTTATCTTCCTAATTGAGGGGAAATCCATTTACTCAGAAGGAGCTCCTTAGAGTGTGGAATGGCTATTGTAATTTTACTTTCAAAAACAAGCTTTTAAAATGATAATTTTGAGTCTTAATAATTTTCTTATTACTTGTTTTTAACAGCTAGTGGAAAAGTTAGGGGGGAAATCATAAGAACTTGAGTGTATGTGTCCTGGCACTCCAGAGCTTAATGATGATTGTCTTTTTGATTGCTTAAAGCAACGTGAAAATGACATTTCACCGGCTCTGAGAGCTCTTGAGTTGCCTTTTAAAGAAAAAAAAAGTTAAAATATCTTATTTTGGGTTTAAAAGGAGAGGGGAAATTGCTGGTATAACATTGATTTCCTTTATAAACAGGGAATGGGTACTGTTCAAAAAGGAATGCCCCACAAATGTTACCATGGCAAAACTGGGAGAGTCTACAATGTTACCCAGCATGCTGTTGGCATCATTGTAAACAAACAAGTTAAGTAAGTAAGGTCTAATTCTTTGTGTTTTGCCTCACACCCCCTTACACTTTGCCAATTGGACTTATGTCTTTATTGGTCATTCAAGTGGGGCAAAGGAAATAACCTTTTAAAACTCAGGCAAACTGGGTGTTTGTCTTGTAACCTGTCAGAGGAAACATTGTAATAAACTTAGTTTGCACCTTATAATATTAAAGTCTTATGCAGTATGTTAAATAAGTAGTTACAGTTTTCAGAAAGTAAGAAGTTGAATAAGTTGTACATTTTATTAGTGGTCTGGTTTTGCTTAAATTATTTGGTATTTCAGAGTCTGTCATCTCACAGAAGCGAGCTTATGAATGGGGATGTTTGCCTCAACACCCAATTCAGCAAGATTTAATAAATGATAGTAAATTTGCTGTCATCTTGTTGATTTATCCTGTCTGGCTAGAGGTTCATGGTTTAAATTGAAACCTGTGAAAGGATTCTCTGAATTTAGGCTGTGTTTTTGATGAAGCGCTTACAAGGCTCTTTTTTCTCTAGGGGCAAGATTCTTGCCAAGAGGATTAATGTGCGTATTGAGCATATTAAGCACTCTAAGAGCCGAGATAGCTTCCTGAAACGTGTGAAGGAAAATGATCAGAAAAAGAAGGAAGCCAAGGAGAAAGGGACTTGGGTTCAGCTGAAGCGCCAGGTGAGTACTTGGCAGGGTTTCTTGGTGTTGAGTGTGTTATTGGTTCTGGGAGAAGTTTGAAATTGAGTTATGTACTTTATATAATTATTCCCTTGTGTTTTTTTAGCCTGCTCCACCTAGAGAAGCACACTTTGTGAGGACCAATGGGAAGGAACCCGAACTGTTGGAGCCCATCCCCTATGAATTCATGGCCTGATGGGTGTAAAAATAAAGACCTGGACTGTACAAATGTTTCTCTTAATTGAGTAGAGGTGTTGTGTCCAAATTCAGTAGGTAGTGTCTTTTCAAATTTAGGGTTTTTTTCTTCCTGAAAGGTGTAAGATAGTTTGTTGTTTGGTATGCTCCATTTTTTAATAAACTGCCAGATATTATTTATAAAGTAGTTTTACTTCTTGGAAAATAGCCTATTAAATCCCTGTTGGGAGGAGGATATAATGAATGAAAAATTATCTGTTGTGTTATAGTTCAGGAATAGTTGATTACTCCTAATTACATCATAAATAGATTCGTCTTGAGGATCAGGAACTTAACTTTGAAGCCTGAGCTGTTTAGACCCTTCATGCCAGAAGACCTTTTTTATTTAAACTGATGTGGCATTCTAAGCACTTAACAAAATGTACTCAAAAAACTTGGAATAAGTTCAGTTTTGCCCATTCTGCATGAAAGGAAGCAGAGGCACAAGTCAAGTAAGTTGCCAAGGTTATGAGGGGGGAGAGTTGGGCAAGGATTTATTGCTTCATAATAATATTTTAAAGCTACTTAGTGTATTTGGAGCACATTTTAGGTTCTGTTACTTCCTGGGTATTTTTAATTGGATGTGGTAAACACCCAGTAGGGGCTTGATCCCACCCCACTCCCCTGCCTTCAGTATTGTGTGCTAATACCCGTAGCAAACTTGTTTAAAGAGTGTTCTCTCCCCACTGTTAGAGATAAGAACCTGTGTATAATGTTAGTCAATGCTGTGAATGAGTGAAAGCCTGGTGTTGGCGGCCTTTGGTTTTATCTGGGATGGCGGGATGGTCGTAGGCGTGCTTTGGAGTCCAGCAAACCTGGCACTGAGTCTTGGATTCCTAACCTAACACAGTGACTCGTAGGTTATTAACTGCCCTTAAAGATGTGCACCTAGTGGTGGAGGGTTATGTTTAAACATGACTGTTGGGCAAAAGAAATTGTTTACCACCACTGCAGAAAAGGAAGACCTTAATGAATTGCATCTGTTGGCATTCCTGTTCTTTGTTTTTCAAGGTAAGTTGATGGTACCGCTTATACACCAGTTGAAGTCACCTTGTCTATTTGAAAATTTTATGAATGTCTTTGACAGCTGTTTCTTCATTCCTGCCTTTTTAGTCTTACTTTCTCTCCATTTCTTGCAGCTACTGTTAGGCATACTTTAGGTGGTTTTATTTTCCTATGGACTTTATAAACTACAGGAAAATAAAACCTAAAGTAGATGTCTACTTGTTTTAAAAGGCAGTGCTTTTCTCATTGAAGAGCATTTATTGACTATAGTGACTGTTACAACCTACAGTGTTTGAGTTTTGAGGGCTAACCACGTTGCTCAGGAGTAACGGGTTATTAAATATTTCATGTAATGTGGAAACCAAGATATTTCAAACCTTTGTTCATTCTCCAGCAAATCATGTTAACCTTGTTTTGTGTTGCTTCTATAAAATGAGGATTGTCTGCAAGTCCGACAGATTGGACCAAAGGATTTTCTAGAAGTCCTTTGTGCACTTTGATTGATTCCACTAACTCACTAAATGAAGTGTAATTTGACTTGTCAAAAAGGAAATGAAGGATTGTAGGACACCTGAGTGCTGGAGGGCTGCTGAGGCTAGACCAGAGAAAGGGCTGCAGATGGGACCAGCCACTCAGGGGAGGTCAACAGGAAATGGGAACTCCTGTCTGGTGTACAGTACAGCAGTTTTATAAATTGCTGTCAGTGGTGAGACTATGAATCTGCATCCTCAGGCACAGTCTGAATTTCAGATAATTGAAACTGATTGGTTTACTAAAGGGTGGTACCAGTCTGCCCTCAGAGTGAGTGAAAATGCTTTTCACTCTCCCCAGTTTTTGCTAATTTGTTGCTGCTTAGTCCCTCAGTTGTGTCAGATTCTGTGACCCCATGGACTATAGCCTGCCAGGCTTCTCTGTCCACGGGGATTTTCCAGGCCAGAATACTGGACTGGGTTGCCATTTCCTTCTCCAGGGGATCTTCCTGACCCAGGAATCAAACCCAGGGCTCCAGCATTGCAGGCAGATTCTTTACCGTCTGAGCAACCAGGGAAGCCCCATTATAATTTAGTCCTTGCTAATCTGGTAGGAGAAAATGTTGCATTACTGAATTTGGCTTTCATTAGCTTCTGGACCACTTACCTGGTTACCTTTTGCCTCCACTGCCATTTCTGCTGTACCTTCCTCTCTTTCTGACCTTTATTTTCGCATTCAAAGCTCTGTATCATCTGGCCTCTACCTGCCTTTCTGACCTCATGTACCACTTCCAGCCAAAGTCAGATTCAGTAAGTTAGGAGATGGTTACTGTCACCTCCCCTACTTTACCCTGAAGGGAGGTTAAACACCCTTAAGGAAGTTACAACCTAGGAGGAGGAGTCCAATCAGAAATCTTATTTAAATTACGGCAAAATAAGGCTTCCAGAGGTGCATTGACACTTAGAGGGCCCTTGTTTTCACCAATTATTCTTGGTTTCTCTTGTTTGCTTGGCCCTTTCCACTACTACCTTCATTTCAGCTTATGGAGAGAGCCAGCAAATGAAACAGCTTCTCCTGTGTCTCATTTCTTTTGTAGCTTCAACTCCCAGTCTCCCACTCAAATCTGGCTTCCACCTACACCACTCTAATGAAATAACTCCTACAGGTCACCAAACACCTGCTAATTAAATCTGGAGACTTTTCAGTTTGGCTTCATCTCCCTAGTATTGGTCAGAGCCAGGAAATTTTATCCTTTCAAAGGCTTCGGCTGTCATGCATGTGTGTATCTCCTGCATTGGCAGGTGGGTCCTTTCCCACGATGCCACCTGGGAAGGCCCTCTGCCATCATCCTTTCACCAAGTTACCTGCCTGTCTAACTCCCTCAGCCATTTTATTTTGGATCTTCCTTGAGGTTCCACATCTGTCCCTCCTAAGTTCTTTCTAGGAGCAGTGGTTCTTCCAACTATGATGCCCCAGAGGCAGCATCCACATCTAGGAACTTGTTAAAAATCCAGACCTACCCCAGAGCTACTGAGTCAGAAATTCTGGGGGTGGGGCCTGGCACTTGAAACACTCCCTGGGTGATTGAGAAGTATTCTCAAATGTGAGATCCACTAGACTTATCTTCAGCTGTCTCTAAAAAACTTGAGACTCAATTTCAGAGCTCACTTTCTCTGAAGCTCTACATCTGTATATCCAACTCTTGGGCATCTCTTGTTTAGTGCAACTATTTTACAGATGAGCTTGGAAGGTTTTATTAGTGGAGAGATGAATTAAATTGAAACCCTTGAGCTTTGTGTGTGCTGATAAAAGTATGTGCCTGCCTTGAAATGCAGGTCCTTTAATGAGTAACCATCACAAAGTATGCATTTATAAGTGAATCTCTTACTGTACAGTTCCCTTTTTTCCACACATACCAATGAAAATGAAGAAATATTCTAACTATAAAACTTTTCACCCTGTTTTTACTAAGAGCCACAATATCGTGATTGAGGCTGTGTGGCTTGGACTTTCTCTTCTGATCTAACCAGGTATCACTGAAGGCCTTATGTTCGTGTTCATCTGAACCCAATCTGAAGAGTTGAATAAGCTATATCTCCGAAATTACCTTCTAAATGTTTGGCAAAACAAAAAGAACCTCAGTTTCATATCTCTTCTATTTTCCCATTAGCGTAGATTTGGATTTTTCTCTGTACTAGGATAAGAGAGATTGTAAAATATAAACAATTGCTAAAATTTAGCAATAAGTATCACTATGATATAACAGGTTTATCTTATTTTTTTGAGCACAGGAGAATTTCAAGCTGAATTTGATTTGTTTCGGATATGAGTGTTTATAGCATATTCATCCCAGCCCTACTTAAAAGGGAAAAATTGGTATTGTTCAAGAGAGAAATCTTCATAGAATCTTAGGCAGATTGCTTGGTTATGAAAACAGTGAGGCAGCAACTGCAGCTATTATGCTGAGATGGAGAATGTACAGAGGCGTGAATAACCATCCAAGACTCTACTGTGGGTCTTTTCAAACAGCAGGAGCCATGTGGTGAGGAGCCACGGATGCGCCATCTCAGAGTCCCGCATAAAAAAGGCATAGAGAATCCTCACAGAACTTTCCCACCAAGAGTGCAGTTTATGGAAATCATTTGGGTTAGAAAAGGGATGCCACGGGGTACTCTTTGGTGTCTATCAAATAAGATGATGACTTAGCTCAAGGGGAGATGTGATTGAGTGTCTGCTCCTGAGAAAGAACAAGAGTTCCAATTAATTTCTCACAGGAGATAAGTAAGCAAACAGCTTGAAGATGCTTGAGAGCAGAGACGTCTCCTGTCCTTTGCATACTCACAGCTCTGGCACTTGCATGTACTAGGGGCCGCCTCCTCAGGGACAGGTCAGGGGTGTTCAGGAGCCCCCCACATGAAACCACAGTATGGCCTTCATTACCATCCACAGTCTGCTCCCCAACCTTTGAGGTTGTTTTATTGTTGTTCAGTTGCTAAGTTGAATCCAACTCTTTGCGACCCCATGGACTGCAGCACTCCAGGCTTCCTGTTCTTCACTATGTCCTGGAGTTTGCTCGGATTCTTGTCCATTGAGTCCACGATGCCATCCAACCATCTCATCCTCTGTCACCCCCTTCTCTCCTCTTGCCACCAGTCTTTCCCAGCATCAGGATCTATGGCATCTGATCTGAGACTATGTGCCATCACGTCCTACTTTCCTGGTTTTGCTCATGCAGCTCCCCCAATTAGATAAGACCTGTCTCTACCCTTGTGGTTCCGTCTATCCAATATGCCCAGAGACCAGTCTTTTCTCCCTGTAGCTTTCCCTGATAACCTGACCCCCACCTCATATTTCTAACATAAGGTTGAGGTGTGCAGCATTATAAACCAGTGTCTTGTGTACATTGCAAAGCGATCACTGCCAAAGCTACAGTTAACCATCCAGAAGGCAATGGCACCCCACTCCAGTACTCTTGCCTGGAAAATCTCATGGATGGAGGAGCCTAGTAGGCTGCAGTCCATGAGGTCCCTAAGAGTCGGACACGACTGAGCGACTTCACTTTCAATTTTCACTTTCATGCATTGGAGAGGGAGATGGCAACCCACTCCAGTGTTCTTGCCTGGAGAATCCCAGGGATGGGGGAGCCTGGTAGGCTGCTGTCTGTGGGATCACACAGGGTCGGATACGACTGAAGCGACTTGGCAGCAGCAGCAGCAGCACACAGATGGCCCCCTTCACTCTTTTTCGCCTCCCTTCCAAACTTCCGCTCCAGTAACCACCAGTCTTGCTCTCTGTATCCATGAGTTTGTTTTTAAGTATAGCTGACATATTAAGTGCACAGCNCACACAGGGTCGGATACGACTGAAGCGACTTGGCAGCAGCAGCAGCAGCACACAGATGGCCCCCTTCACTCTTTTTCGCCTCCCTTCCAAACTTCCGCTCCAGTAACCACCAGTCTTGCTCTCTGTATCCATGAGTTTGTTTTTAAGTATAGCTGACATATTAAGTGCACAGCATAGTGTTTCAATACTTTTATAGATTATACTCCAGGAAAAGTTATTAAAGGGACTTCCCTGGCGGTCCCGTTGATTAAGACTCCATGCCTCCACTGCAGAGGGTGTGGATTTGATCCCTGATCAGGGAACTAGATCCCACATGCCTCTCAGCATGGCCAAAAAGTAAAAAAAAAAAAAATTTTTTAACCCATTTCACAGGATTAAGATTAAGGGAGAATTAAGATAATTTGCCGACTAAGGTCTGTCTAGTCAAGGCTATGGTTTTTCCTGTGGTCGTGTATGGATGTGAGAGTTGGACTGTGAAGAAAGCTGAGCCCCGAAGAATTGATGCGTTTGAACTGTGGTATTGGAGAAGACTCTTGAGAGTCCCTTGGACTACAAGGAGATCCAACCAATCCATTCTGAAGGAGATCAGCCCTGGGATTTCTTTGGAAGGAAGGATGCTGAAGTTGAAACTCCAGTACTCTGGCCACCTCATGCGAAGAGTTGACTCATTGGAAAAGACTCTGATGCTGGGAGGGATTGGGGGCAGGAGGAGAAGGGGATGACAGAGGATGAGATGGCTGGATGGCATCACTGACTCTATGGGCGTGAGTCTGAGTGAACTCCGGGAGTTAGTGATGGACAGGGAGGCCTGGCATGCTGGGATTCATGGGGTTGCAGAGAGTTGGACACGATTGAGTGACTGAACTGAAGATAATTTAGAATTTTTTTTGTAAACTCAAGAATAATATATAAATGATAATTTGATAATTAACTTCGGGCTTCCTTAGTGGCTCAGGGGGTAAAGCGTCTGTCTGCAAATGCAGGAGACCTGGTTCGATCCCTGGGTTGGGAAGATCCCCTGGAGAAGGAAATGGAAGCCCACTCCAGTATTGCCTGGAAAATCCCATGTACAGCGGAGCCTGGTAGGCTACTGTCCATGGGGTCGCAAAGAGTCGGACACGACTGAGCCACTTCACTTCACTTCTTAATTAACTTCACAATGGGGATGTCTGTGAAGGCAGGTGAGAGTGTCTTACACATTGTTGTCCTCTCGGTAAATGTTTGATAATAGAAAGCTGCTCTCTGTGTTCTGTAGCAGCGCTTAGCAGCTTTGCTGAGAGTAGATTTTCAATCATTTGACTGCTGAACTGAAATAAAGTAGGGAATGGGTAGAGGACAGAGCCTAATTTTTATACTGGGGAATTTAGGATACACAGGAAAGGTAACTGACATTGGGTGATGGTGCTAGAAGAGATGTTCTTGAAGTCCAGGAGGATCCCTGGCAAAGTTTTTTCTAGGGCTGGAAATCAAGCTCCTTCCTATGGCTGGTGAAGGTTAATAGCGTCTGGAGCCTGCTATTTGCATATTACCAAATCTACTCTTCACACTTCTAAACACCCACGGATCTGTATATTCATATCTGTGCCTACACACTTCTATTATCTTTTTAAAACCACTTCAGCATGCCTGTGATATGTTGCTTGCACCACCATATTACATAACTCTGGACACAAAGAAATTCAAAAACAAGCACCTACAGTTTAGGCAAGGCTATTTATAATTCCACCGTTCAGGTACACATCTGCATTGAAAGATCATGGGTGATCTCGTGTGTTTGCAAATGCAAAGAGCTTTCCAAGGAGAATGGAGTAACATTTCGAGCTCTCTGAGCAAAGGTGCAGTGTAAGTACAGACAGAACGTAACTGCCACCAGGCAGAGAACAGTCTTAGGAATCTTCCCTATGGCGCGACCTTAACCTACAACTATCGTATATACATGACAGAAAACCCACGATTCAGCCAAGAAAGGGCTCTCTTGCTCCTTGTAAGTTCTACATTTTAGCCTCAGGAGAGTGAGGGTGTGTGGACAGAGCCCATGACTGCTGCTCAGCACGTGTCCCCTCTTCCGTCGCTGGGTTCCTAGCAGGGTAGCAGTGTGTGTCACCTCCGGGAGGAACTGACTCGAGCTAGTCCTGGTCTTCTCTGCTGGGCACTGGAAACACGTGTTCCCAGCTTCTCAGTTCTGGCCACCAGGAAGTAAAAGAGCCTACTGTGTTCTTCTGAGAGTTACTTTATTTCATAATAGAAAGAAACAGAGGCTTCCCTCCTTCCCTTCTGGCTTGGATGAGTACTCGATGTTTGGTAAAGCAGAAGCCATTCTGTGCTCAAGAAGCAGAGGCCAGCCAAGAGAACCTGAAAGGCAACATCCCAGGTCCCTGTCACTGAACCCGGTGATTTCAGTGTGGTTCTGTAAGTCACCACCATCTTTGTGGGATTTTTCTCCGGTCAGGGAAGGAGGGTCCAGGCTTCAAGTCTCTCCAGTGAGACTGAGGCTGCACAGAAAGGAACTGCCTTGTGCAGAGCTGAAAGCCAGTTCAGCTGACATAAGGCGATCCCTCTCAGGGTGTTTTCTTGGAACATTTTCTCCTGAGAGCAAGTTAATTTCAAAACCAGGGTTTGGGGAATGAGGTTACACATGTGACTTCTGTCTTCTCCAGTTTACACAGTGAAGACCCCATTCATTCAGAAAGTCAGTCAGTGAACTCACATTTATTAATGGTCTCCCAAGATACCACTATGTGCTGGGCACCCAAGACCAAGCTAGAGGCCCTGCATTCTGGGAGACAGACATGAAATAAACACTCCACCAGGCAGTAATTACAGCTGGCCAAGGGTGCCCTGAGAGCGCATCACTGGGGTACAAGGCTGGGGATGACAGAGATCAGAGGAAGCAACCCCGGGGGAGGGGGAAGGAGACCAGTTTACTCCCAGATTCTTCAGGCAGGAAGCCAGGCGAGCAGGAGGGAGGGAGCTGAGGAGACCCCCGGAGACTGAGGCAGAAGAAATGAGGAAACTTGGCGATTAACCCATGTGGATGTGAGCAGGTCAGAGTCAAGGCCTTTCAAGGGCGAGAACTGAGAGCCAGGCCGTTCAGCCTGGCCACTGTGGGCTCGGAAACCCAAGACAGGCCCGCTTTTGCTTTTGTGTCCTCTTCCTCCCCCTTCCACGCCCACCCTAAACTCCACTTTACACCTAAAAGTAAGCAGTTGTATAACGAAGCAAACCAGTGACTCAGGTCCTTGGACGGGATCCGATGGAGAATTAGTCCGGAGTCAGAGCTCTCAATGGATGGGACGCTGGTTGAGTGTCGCTAAAGAGTCAATTACGCTGGTGTCAGCAGCCAGGCTGGGTCTGGAGGCTGAGCTGTGAACGACCGCTTCCCCAAGGGGCCTTCACAAATCTGGAGCGAGGTCACACCGACCGCGCCTCCTTCCACTGACAGTCAGGGCACTTCTTAATAATGCGGCCCCTCAGCATCTTTCAAGGATACAATGGCAACATTGGACAGGAGTTTATCCTTCCCATTGATGCGGAAACATCTGGCCCATCGCCTTTTTCCTCTTCCTTTCGTCCCCCAGCTCCTAACTCTGATCTCAGATTCACCCACTGGTCTAGTGACCCAGGGCTCGCCTCTGCGGGATGCAGGGGCCGCCCGGCCGACGCGGGCGCAGTGGAGGCGGGGTCTCCAGGGCCCGGGGGCTGGCGCCGAGCGTCAGGCAGCGGCGCGGTGGTGACGGTCGCCAGGGCCCTCCGGCTCCGCCCCCTGCCCGCCGCTGCGGGAAGGGGCGGGAAGAGGAGGAGGCCGCAGCGCCCCCAGCGCGCCCAGCCCTTTAAAAGCCGCGGGCCTGGCCAGCCNCAGGCTTACTTTCTCTCTGCAGCAGCAGCCCGGGCATCACTGGTTACAGGGATCCCAGGAATTCTGTAAGAGCTCAGCCTTGGAGCCTGAATGAAACTATGGAGTGGGACTCTGAAGAGGGTCTTCTCTCCAGGAGAACCCCCGAAGCGCTCCCATTTCTAGCTGTTTCTGCAGTACCTGCATTCAGATAACCCCTGGGCAAGCTGTCAGGAATGTAACTTGATTATCAAGTTACTAATTGCTCTCTGTCCTAGGGAGGGAAGATCTGAAAGAAGGAATTTGTTTCTGTAACATTCTCAAGAAGGACATGCTAAAAATATTTTTATGGGTTTGGGAATAGATATTTATCTTGGCTTATGCTCAAAGTTTTGTTTGTTCGAAGTTAGTTCCCTAAAAATTGCGCCTGAGTTGAAAGTTCTCACTGAAGTCCTTCTTCAGTCAGTCCTCCAGGGTTCATCATAGACAACCTGCCAAGCATAAAAGTGATACATGGGGTAACAGCTCAGAAAATAACCCAGGCTGGGACCCTGCCTGAGAATCGGGTCTTTCCATGTTAAAAGCCTCCTGTAGAAGCTGGGTAGCATCTGAAAACTATATTTAGTGATTTCTCTTTCAAACTTTTTTTCTAAGGGTGGCTTTGATGTTCTCTTGGTGCATTCCCACCGAGGCCTTCCTAGATCCGGGCTCTTTTCGCTCTTTTCAGGTCCAGGACAGCCTCACGCAGGCGGGTGACCCCTTGTCCAAGTGCGTGCAGTGGGCAGAGGGCTTCCTGTTGGTCTATTCCATCACGGACTACGACAGCTACCTGGCCATCCGCCCCCTGCACCAGCACATCCGGAAGGTCCACCCCGACTCCAGAGCCCCTGTTGTCATCGTGGGCAACAAGGGGGACCTGCTGCATGCCCGGCAGGTGCAGACTCGAGAGGGCGTCCAGCTGGCCAACGAGCTGGGCAGCCTGTTCCTGGAAGTTTCCACCAGTGAGAACTATGAAGACGTGTGTGATGCGTTCCGGCATCTGTGCCGAGAAGTAAGCAAGCTGCACAACTTGGGGTCAGAGAGGAGGAGAGCGTCAGTTGTCCCGCGGCCGCGCTCTCCCAACATGCAGGACCTCAAGAGGCGCTTCAAGCAGGCTCTGTCCTCCAAGGCCAAGGCCCCCTCTGCCCCCACCCTGGGGTAGACACAGCTTGACTTGGCTCCTTTTAACCCATGCATTCGTGCTACGGAGAAGACTGCAGGGGGTGGGTCTGGGTCCCCCTTTTTAATCAGACACTCAGAGTTTATTTTTATACAGACTGTTGGTTTTCAAGTGTATATGTATTTCTGAAAATTGAAACAGTGATTGTCTAGAAGTTGGATAAAGATTGTTTGTTGTTTTTTTTTTTAATAAAAGGTTTTTAAAAAACTAACGGCTAGCTACTTTTCCATTAAAGGCAAATGGCAACCTTGCCCCTTGTTTTTAAATGTCTTTTTATAGAAATCATACTTGCACCAGAGCCCAGAACTGCTCTGAGCTTGCCCTGGGTCTGAACTCTGATTGGTGGCTTCCGCAGTGTGGGACTGGTTTAGAAGGAATCTGTGGGAGAAAGAAGAGTCTGTGCAGGAGGAATGGGATTTGGATAGCTGCAGGATGGCTCAGCTGGGAAAGAACCTGCCTGCCAATGCAGGAGATGCAAAAGTCTCGAGTTCAATTCCTGGATCAGGAAGATCCCCTGGAGAAGGAAATGGCATCCCACTCCAGTATTCTTGCCCGGAGAATCCCATGGACAGAAAGGCCTGGAGGGCTGCAGTCCATGGGTTCGCAAAGAGTTGGACTTGACTGAGCTTGCGCTCCCACACACATCTTTAATTAGGGCACTTTCCCCCAGGCATGAAATTGACACCAGGTAATTTTCAAGGGGAGAGGTTCCTTGCACACAGATGCTAAAAAATTATGACGTGAATAACATTATCATTTATTGATTCAAATGGAAGTTTACCCTCTCCTTCACATTAGAGAAGCAATCTCCCTTTGAGTATTGACATTGTCAGTAAGTGCATGCTCCCTGGGGTTGCTTGAAAATTCTCCATCCCTCTCTGTCTCCCTTACCCTCACCAGTGGGGCACCTGGTCTGTTTGTTCTCCTATTTTTCTCTAAAGCATCACTTTGTCTTAATCTAGGCCTTTGCAGCTCTTGCCTGGATTGGCAGGCAAGCATGTGGACAAGACTGGTTTCTTGGCAGAATGGTTTCTTTCTTTGCACCCAGACAAACTTACTAAAGCCAAACCTGATCATCTTGTTTCTGTGACTGAAAAAACTCAGCTAGTTTCCCCTTATCTACTGGATAAAATATTAATGAGGCATAGAATCAGGATTATTTACCATCTCTCCAGATTCATTACTCCCTCCTCCCAAAACCCTTGCCCCCGCTACACACACACACACAGACACACACACACACACAGCTGACAATCCATTCCAGCAGAACACTCTGCCTTTCTCACTCTTCACCAGGTTCTTTCATGTCTCCCTGCCTTGGCACAAATTACTGCCTTGAATGTTTTGTTCTATTCTCCACCTAAAAGGTCTTTCAAGTCCCATGCTATATTCAACTCCTGGGGCGCCCTCTCAGAATCTTTCTGTAGCGTTTGTGTTATAACCCAACCTGCTTGAGAGCAGTCACGGCATTTTATGACGTTGTACTCCAGTGCTACTAGCCCAGTGCTTTCATATAGGCTGGGGGGGGGGGTTGCAGTAAATATTTGATGAA
Source organism: Neotragus moschatus (assembly GCA_006410615.1). Classification (NCBI taxonomy): domain Eukaryota; kingdom Metazoa; phylum Chordata; class Mammalia; order Artiodactyla; family Bovidae; genus Neotragus; species Neotragus moschatus. The sequence continues at coordinate 1,684,635 of SJYA01001832.1, forward strand.
TGAATGAGTGACTACATTATTTTTGGTGCCCAGGACAATCAAGGCAGATGATGATGAAACAGCTTGTCACTTCTGCAGAATGAGGGCAGGAGGTGTTCAGAGTAGTTGAAGGTTCTTTATTAGCAGTGGCAGAGAGGAAATATTGCTGATGAGGGTAGAACTCCTGAAACATTTGGCAGAATGTTGAAAACTTGGGTGGCTGAGGACAGGACAGTCTATGCACATTCATAAGGTTTGCCTTACCTCCAAAGTGTCGTCATCAGTCTGGGCGGGGGGGGGGGGCCACCTCCACCCTCACGAGGGAGGAGGAACTAAGTAAGCATCCTTGGTCCTTCTTCACCCCTTCCCATCATCACTCTGTCCTGAAATTCCTGGCTCTTTCTCTATCCACCAATCATCCTCCTTCTGGTCAAGCTTTGACTTTAATTCTGCCCTTAAACTGCAGAATGATTTAATTAGCATGCCTATCAGTGAGGTTCTGGAGGACAGGATGAAGTCCAAATGGCTAAGTGGTACATCCTGCAAACGTTCTGTACTTGACATGCGACCTATGAAAAAAACAAACTTGAATGATGGGAAGATAAATCAATTAGAACAGAAGAAAATAAATTTGTTTTGCTCGTATTGAGATGAAGAGCACCACAGACGTTCTGGAGTTTATTAATATCCTTTTCAAGAAAATGGATTAAAGTAAATAGCCATAGAAGGCGGCAGTGAACAAAAGAGCAAATAGGAGAGACCAGATGACTGTTTAGTCAAGAATGTGGGGCTTGAGTAACTTTTTTCCCTGGTATGTGTTGCAATTTTAACTGCTCATGATGCAAAGTTACCAATTCAAATTTACAGTGTGAAGATACGTTGTGTGGTTAATAGTTTATCCTTACCATTTGATCTGTCTCCAAAAGGAGACTTGGAAAGACTTGGCTGAAATTTGTCTCAAGCTACTTTGAAAGATGTGATCTAGGGGGAAAAAATCCCTAAACAATGATTTTTCAAACACCATTAATTTAGCCAGGGCTCAAGGCGAGTGAACAGATGAAAGTGATGACTGGGTTGTGAGAGCAGACATTTCAGCAGAGAAGAAATTTGCCGGTCCCAGATGAAATATAGTCATCACCTGTTTGAACACCGTCAGGTTCCTCCACCCCAGTAGAAAGGGAGCTTTCTCAGGACTGGACGGGTCATCATCATTGAATTCAGCCCCACAGCACCTATAAGGGTCTCCCGTGCATAACAGTACCCCCCAAAAAGATATTTTGAGCAAACTCAAACTGTTTTCCATCAGACTGTCAGAGGTGGCTCTTTTCCTGGTGAATTGGAAAGAAAATGTTCTCCAGAGCAGGTCTACTTGGACAAAATAGGTATCATCCCTTTAAAAAAATTTTAATTTTTTTAAATTGAAGTAGAGTGGATTTCGGAGAAGGCAATGGCAACCCACTCCAGTACTCTTGCTTGGAAAATCCCATGGATGGAGGAGCCTGGTAGGCTACAGTCCATGGTGTCTCTAGGAGTTGGACATGACTGAGTGACTTCAGTTTCACTTTTCACTTTCATGCATTGGAGAAGGAAATGGCAACCCACTCCAGTGTTCTTGCCTGGAGAATCCCAGGGACGGGGGAATCTGGTGGGCTGCCGTCTCTGGGGTCTCACAGAGTTGGACACAACTGAAGTGACTTAGCAGCAGTAGCAGCAGAGTGGATTTACATTGTGTGCTAAGTCACTTCGGTTGTGTCTGATTCTGTATGATCCTATGGACTGTAGCCTGCCAGCCTCTTCTGTCCATGGGATTCTCCAGGCAAGAAAACTGGTCTGGGTTGCCATACCCTCCTCCAGGGGATCTTCCTGACCAAGGAACTGAACCCAGGTCTCCTGCATTACAGGCAGATTCTTTACTATCTGAGCCACTAGGTAAGTGCTGTGTTGATTTTTGCTACACAACAAAGTTATTTTGTTACATGCATACATACATTCTTTTTCATGTTCTTTTCCACTATGGTTTATCACAGGATTCATTTTTTTTTTTATCACAAGATACTGAATATAATTACCTGTGCTATTCAGTAGGACCTGGTTGTTTATCCACTCTATATATTTGGTTGGGCAAAAAGTCCATTCAAAAATCCAACCAACTCCAGTTTTCTTGCCTAGAGAATTCCGTAGTCAGAGGAGCCTGGTGGGCTAAAGTCCATGGGGTCGCAAAGAGTTGCACACGACTGAGTGGCTAAGACTTTCATCTTCTTTGAGCATCATTTCATGTTCCTGAGGATTAATGTGTAAAGTTGTAAAAACACTTGCTACCATTTCTTACCAGCACTCTCTATTTACATTAGGAGAACAGTGTTAAAAACAGCAGAGATTACTTTGCTTGGAAACACTCACATGGATTTATAACTCTGGAAAAGTTGGGAAGATTCAGGAGCTCCTGCCAAAGAACAGTTACCAAGCTGCCTTAAGGAGGCAGCACAGGTGGGCTCCTGAACGGGACCAACTTCACATCCTGCCTTGTTGTGGAATCCCTGTGAACCTGGGCAAAGTGAAAGAAAGAAGAGTTTCCTTAACTCAAAATGGAGCTGACACTACCCGTCGAGCAGAATTGTTGTCAGAGTCTGACACACACGAGGTACTCAGTTGTGGTTGTTGTCTTATTGGTTTTTTTTTTATTTTTATAAAACATTTATTTTATTTATTTATTTGACCTTGTGGCATGCAGGATCTTTGTTGCACCCTGCATGATCTTTCATGGCAGCAGTGCTTGGACTCTCTCGAGTTGTGGTCCTCAGGCTCAAGAGTTGTGTCGGGTGGGCTTGGTTGCTCTGTGGCAGGTGGAATCTTACTTTCCAGACTGGAGATTGAACCTGTATCGTCTGCGTTGCAAGATGGATTCTTTTTCTTTTTTTAAAAAAAATTTTAATTAATTCAATTCTTCAATTGGATAATTGCTTTACAGAATTTTGTTGCTTTCTGTTAAACCTTAAAAAAGGAGGGAATATATGTATACCTATGGCTGATTCATGTTGAGGTTTGCAAGATGGATTCTTAACCAGGGGACCACCAGTGAAGTCCCCTGTCACTACTATTATTTTGAAGTTGTTTTAGGAAAGGGCATACTTGAACACTCTACAAGGTATAAGTAGTTGCTTTGAACAATGTGATTTTTCCCACTTCACATCTGGGAAAAAGAAGGTTTGCTCAGGGACAGTTATTCAATCAGTAATAATACCTAACAATTATTGATCTTTTACCATGTGCTAGCACCTTAATTTTCTCCACAGTCCTCTGGGTACTGTTACGATCATTCCCATCTTTCAGATGAGGAAACTGAGGCTCAGAGAAGTCACACAGTGGCCTCAGTTCATTTAAGCCAGGAATCAGGAAGCCTGGATCCAGGAAGAAGAAAGAATTTCGGAGGCTGCTTCCCTGGCCTTCCATAGGGCCTGCTATCAACTCTGGGGGAATCCCTGGGACCCTGTTGTTAGTATTTGAGCCCTGGAGGAGGAATCTGCATTTCCACGAGCACCCTGAAGTCCTGAGGCTGTCTCCTGTTTGAAAGCTCTGAGCAAGATCCCAGTCCAGACTCCTGGACTCCACCTCAGGCTTCCTGTTTAACCAGGGAAGTCAGACTTGAAGCAGGGAAGGCAGGGGTGTCACAGGAGCAGGGGGCCTGGACTTGGCCAGGTGCTGTGGCTGGTGAGGCAGGTGAGGCTGGTGTTGCATCCAGGTGGGGGACTGCCCTTCCCTTGAGAGCTCCTGCCTGAGTGGCCGCTTTGAAGGCCATGGGGGTAGGGGTGGAGGTTCGGGCCGTGGGTGGGAGCTGGGGTGATGGGCATGGCCAACATGTGTGGGCCCCAGGGCTGTGTTCTCTCCCCAGACTCTTCTCTGATGGGCACCTGGAGGAGACACTTCCACAGAAGCCCTGGTGATTCACATGCTTTCTTGACTCCAGGAGGCGGGAGGGTACCACCTTGCAGGGGAGGAGGGGGCGAGCTGAAGGTCACCTTCCAGGGGCTGTGGCAGTGAGTGGGTCACTGCAGAGTGGTTTACTGCTGGAGCAGGGCTTCAAAGTGCACAGTGGGGGCTAAGAGTGCCTCCCCACCCCAACTCAGGGTGAGCGTACTTGCTGGGGTGGGGGGCAGGAGAAAGGGAAAAGAAAAAGGTTTAAAAAGAAAGGCCAATGAATTTCTCCAGAAGGAGAAAATATGAGGCTTCTGCCTCAATGTTTGAGAGGCCGTTGGTGATCTGTGTGCTGGTTATATCTTTGTAGCATGATAATAAGATAATAAACAACAATTACCTACCATAACTACTGAATATGCACTCTGTTCCATGTATTACGGTATTAGAGTTCTCCAGAAAAACAGAACCAACAAGATAAAGATGTATTTGTGTTTATTATCATTATTTTAAATATTCATTTATTGGGGTCTTAGTTATGGCACATAGGATCTTCACCTGTGGCATGCAAGCTCTTAGTAGCAGCATGTGAGATCTGGTTCCCTGGCCAGAGATCCAGCCTAGGCCCCCTGTACTGGGCGCATGGAATCTTAGCCACTGGACCACCAGGGAAGTCCCTCTTGTGACTGTTATTACAAGGAGCTGACTCATGTAATAATAGAGACTGAGAAGTTCTGCCATCAGCGAGCTGGGACCCCAGCAGTGCTGATGGTGTGTTTCCAGCCTGAAGCAGCCAGTCTCAAGATCCAAGAGCAAGTGTTTCCGTCTGAGTTCAGAGGCAGGAAAAAATGAATGTCCCAGCTCCAGGCAGTCAGACTGGAAGGAGCTCCCTCTTCCTTCAGGAAGGATCAGCCTTTCTAGTCTATTTAGGCCTTTGACTGATTGGATGAGGCCCACCCACACCAGGGAGGGCAATCTGCTTTCCTGAATCACATGTTAATCTCATGTAGAAACACCCTCCCAGACACACCCAGTATAATGTTGGAGCATGTTTGGCTACCCCATGGCCTGGTCAAGTTGCCACAGAGAGTAATTTAGCCAGTCACATATAGTGATTCAGGTGCACTCACTCATTTAATCCTCCCAATGATTCCATTAGAGTAACTCATTGTTTTCATCCCCATTTGACAGATGAGGAAAACGAGGCTCAGAGAAGCTCATTAACTTTCTTGTAAGCCTCTCAGCAGGTAGAGTGGCACAGTTGAGAGTCAAGTCCAAGTCTTTCTGATTTGAAAACCACTGCACTGTACTTCTTTCGAAGCCAATCATCCCCCTGCAGGCACCCCTGGAAGCTGCTACCATTCTCCTGATGAAGCATTTGACCTTGACTATTGCATGGTACCCCTGTTTAGGTTTTCATTTGCAAACAATAGAAAAGACTTTGGCTGATTGAAAAAAAAAAAAAAGGTGGCAGGGGTTTATTAAAAGGCTTTTAAGTGACTCACAGAATCACTGGGTGAGCTAGAGAACAACCACGGGGGCTGCTGACAGAGGCCAAGAAAATATCTGGCGTTTTCAGCATCTGCTTTGGCAGGTGGTCCCTGCCTCCCACCCAGACCTTTGAGGTGAAGGCTCACTCCAGACGTTGGTAGGGGTTCTGACACCAAGGTGGCAAAAGGCACTGCACCCACTGAATGGTGACTGAGTGGTGCAGAGGATTTCCCACCTTAAAGGTAAATGTGACGATGGCCAAGCCCCTATTTATTGATTGATTGATTTGGCTGTGCCGAGTCTTAGTTGCAGCACGTAGGATCTAGTTGCCGCGTGTGGGATCTAGTTCCCCAACTAGGGATTGAACCCAGGTCCCCTGCATTGGGAGTATGGGGTGTTAGCCATTGGACTGCCAGGGAAATTCCAGCGATGACTGTCTTAATCCATGCTTTCTCTTGCATGTGCCTGCGTGGTTGCGGTGACATCTGCCTTCAAAGCTGCCAGCTTGCCTCCAGAGGAGCCACCTGTGGTTAGTGGGACTCTCGCTGACCATGCAGGGCACACTGTGGGAGAGAGGACATGTGAGCTTGTGAGAACCAATCACAAGGGTGCAGTTCTGGAGGAGGTCCCCAGGAAGATGTGACCTCTGCTTTGACCCGACAGCTGGCCCCGGGGAACTGGAGGTCCTTCACCCTGCCCTTGTCCTTGGAATGTGCCCTTTGCTTGTCCTCCCTGCTCCCAGAAGCTGCAGGGGACTTCGCCTTGAGACAGTGATGTGTCCAGACCATCTGGACTGTGCGTCTGCCTGCACCCAGCTGAGGCCTCTGGGTAAACTTTCAAGATTCTCGAGGGCAGAGCGGAGATCTTGTTGTCTTACAGCCGCTCCAGACTCCACGTGAGTTCCTTTGCTTATTAAACCTGCTGCCTACCAGTCTGAGGTGTCTGTCTCTTTCTTCCGACTTCACCCAGGAAGCTCCCGAGGAGGCGTGTGAACCGACAGGGCAGAGGCCTCTCACTGCAATTCTGACCAGGATGCAGTTAGCATCCAGTCGTGTTCTTTATGGCGTCTTTTCCCTGTGGCAGGAGATCCAGTCGCATCATGCTATTCAGCTGTCATGTCTTGCCTGTTTCCTTTAACCCAGCTTAATATTTTTAGGTTCTTTTGTCCAAAGCCCAACATTTATTGGCAAAGTCACTTTTAGAAAATAACATATTTCAGTAGCATTTCAGACTCTCAACATGACCACCTGAACAGCATTGCTGAATATTTCAGAAGGCATGGTTCCTTTGGCACAAAGCAGACCACTTTTTTTTTTTTTTAATTTCATGCTTCAGAAGGTTTTTTAAAAATGAACATTTTACAAGATTCCCTTTTCTCTTTCTTGGGTGCGCTGAAAACCCTGAGTGCCATGAACAAGCAAGAAGGAGGCACCTGACCAACAATTTTGCACAAAAAGGCCCTGGTTGCTTGAATGACCGGTTGTATCAGACAATTAGGAAGGAGGAGAGTTTAACTCATGAGTCTTCATGACACCCCATGGGGTACAGTCCAGGAGCACCCCTTCCTCAGTCCCCCTCTTCATTGTCCCCATTCCCCAGTGCATTTTAAGAAGCCAGCATGTTCACCGGTGATTGTAGTTTAGGAGGAGGAGCTTGTAACATGCTCGGGTCTCAGAGGCCCATTACTGGCCCCAGAGTCAGCTTCTCTCTTCTCCCAGCCATCCCGGCATTTGAAAGGAGCATCTGTGTGAGTAAAAACAATACTCACTCCATGAAGGGATTCCAAGTGAAGTCATTCAACTGGTGACAGATTTAGATGCTCGAAAACAGGCAGTCACATCACTTCCCTCACACTGACACGCACATCCAAACACCCACTGGAAAGATGGTCAGGATCCGGAGCCATGGAAGAATCCAAGTGGGGGAAAACTTGTGCAGACTGTCGTCAGAGCAGCCCTCAGCATCATTCTTTCCCCTCCTCCACCCTCTCCCCTGGAAGGAAGGCAGCTGCCCCTCTCTGCTTGATCTCTGCAGGCTGACTTCAAGCCTGCTGGAGGCAGTGGGGTCCTCCCTTGTCAGTCACGATTGAGTCTTACCTGCCCGTCTAGAGTGGCAGTCCATGTATCCCGACACAATCTTCTCTTGGTTCCTACCAGACCTTGTGTATTCATCGACCCTAAACATGGCTTGTCTGTTCTGTCTCCAGGCCTACATTCGTGTGTTCCTTCCACGTGGAACTCCTGCCTGTCAAGGTCCTAGCCTGCCTGCAAGGGCAGACGCACATTCTCCTTCCTCCAGGGAGCCTCCTCTGACCCCTTCATGCCTCCTCCCTGGGCCCCAAGCACATAGTAGGTGCTTGGTTGTTACTCTGAAGTGAGTTGAGTAAATGAAGGGGAAAAACCCAAACTGCTCATTGCCTTTGTTACTCTTAGTAACACTGATTAGAGTCACAGAAATTACAGCACAAGTGGGTTAAGGGACTATGCAGGTCACAGGAGAGTAGATGGTTGCCAAGGGTCGGATTCAATTAATTTGAATTTCACGTGTTCTTATTCTGTTTGTGCTGGGAGGCTGGACACAGAGATCAGTGCACGAGGCCACTTGGCCCTGACAAGAATGTGATCTTGCTGATGCTGAGTTTTTCCGGGAACGAGAAGTCTGATGTTTGTAAATATTCCTTTAAATGCAAGCATTAAGGGTAGAGGTTGTTTGTATAAGTTCTTCCAGAAGAGGGTTGCCAATCCAAGTGTTACATGCTTGTGACAGAGGCCAAACCGACCTGCTCGGATCCCATGAGGTCCTACCATGCAGAGTCCATGTCACTGGGGCCACGCCACCTCCCACCACTCCCCCACCCCTTCAGCTGGTTGAATGTTCTCTGCCATCTGTGGCCTTGTTTCATCCCTCCTTGCTGACCGCAGGGCAAGAGAGAAGGGGAGCAGGAGCCTCAAGACTGACGGAGCTGGACTCCATGTCATTGACCTGCTGCCCACATGGCAGCTCTTTAGAAGCGAAGGAATTTCTGTTAGTAACTGACCTTGGCTTTGGTGTAGCTTTCTGGAGCCTGCAGACATTTTTCATGGCTGCTGCCTCATTCAGCCATGGAGGGAGCCTGTCAATTAGGCAGTGAAGCTACTGTTTCCACTTTTGGGAGGAAACCGAGGCTCAGAAAGACTACCGGCTTTGACCACATAACTAGAATGTGGCAGCACAGGAATCAGAGCCTTGTTTTAACGACTGCTCCTGCGCTCTCTCCACTCTACACACCACCTTGTGCAAACAATAAGAGCTTTGTGCCATCTGATGTTCAGTCATTGGCATTAAGCTGGCTTATGCGGTGATATAATGTGACGATAGCAGTATATCATGCATCTGCATGCTAAGTTGCTTCAGGCGTGTCTGACTCTTTGCGACCCTATGGGCTGTAACCTGCCAAGCTCCTCTGTCCATGGATTCCCTAGGAAAGAACACTGGAATGGGTTGGCAGTTCCTCCTCCTGGGGATCTTCCCAACCTGATCGAACCCGTGTCTCTTATGTCTCCTGCATTGGCAGGTGGATTCTGTACCACTATCGCCACGTCTATGTAGATGGCCAGAGTCAAATATACCTGGTGGAGCAGAATTTTCCAGTTTTATTTTCTTGAAACAGGTGTATTATGTAGTTCAGAAAAATGTGAAACTATAAAAAGGCATAAAGTGGAAATCTGAAAATCTTCATTCTGTCCCTACCCACCCCGTTTCACTCACACACCCAAAGGTAGCTCAGCACGTGGACTACTTTCTTTACAAGTTGTTTTGAATGTTTTCTTCAGACCAAGGTTGATCTGAGTCTTTTCTCTTCTGGAATATGGATTCATTTGACGATGTGGAGTAGTTTATTCATTTATCTTCGTGTGGCGATCAGGTCTTAGTTGCAGCATGCGAGTTCTGGACCCCTGAGGGATTGACACTGGGCCCCTGTGCTGGGAGCACACAGTGTTAGCCACTGGACCACCGGGGACATCCAGTGTCACGTGGGTTAGCAAGAAAAACTTACTTATCAAGTCTAGAATCTGACTTTGAGTTCAAACCAAAAGTCTTTTTTAAAAATAATTTATTTATTTCTGGTTGTGCTGGGTCTTTGTTGCTGCCCACGGGCTTTCTCGAGTTGCAGTGAGTGGGCTGCTCACTGCAGTGGCTCCTCTTGCTGTGAAGCACGAGCTCCAGGGTACACGGGCTTCAGCAGTTGCAGCTCCCGGGCTCAGTGGTTGGGCACATGGGCTTAGTTGCCCCACAGCATGTGGGGTCTTCATGGATTAGGGATCACACCCATGTCTCCTGGATTGGCAGCTGGATCCTTCACCACTGAAACCAGAAATCTTATGGTAAACCCCAGGAGTGGTATTTGTGTATAGTTACAGAATTGGGTTCTTCTTTTTCTCTCAGCGGGGAAAGCAATTCCAAAATATTCAAGTGTTGGCAGTGTTTAAACAGCCTTCTGAACAAGCTGAATTCGCCCAAGGGATAGTCATGCCTCCTGGCTCAGTCCCTTGAGGACTCTGACCCAGTAGACATCTTCCTGTTGTATTGCCCAGGGGTGTTTAGCGGGTCCACCTTAGGATTCAGTAAAGTGCATGAAATGTGATGTGATGTTCAAGCTCCCAGCTGGTTTTGAGTCAGGGCGTCACTGCTCTGGTGCAAACTGACAAGGACTATGGTGAAACCAGGGACCTGTGGGCAAAACATCTACCGTCGCAGATCAATGCCTGTAACAGGAGCACCTCAAGTAATTTAATTCTGGCTATTCAGGTTCACAGAGGAGGAATTTCGATAGTGCTGAAAGTGACTGGGGAGATAGCAGCAAACGTGTCACCCGAAGGAAAGGAATAGCACTCAAAATGTATCAAAAACATAGCTAACAATGGGTTATAACCAGTGCTGAGACCTCTGCCTCGCTGGGTAATGTCCAGTGGAGGCTGTGGATTGCAGTGGAGCTGAGAACCATGTGGAAGGGCAGCAGAAGCCGCTGATGGGCCCCGAGGCATCAGCACAGCACAGAAGCAGGATCCCCAAATTGCGTGCGCACACGTGCACATGTGCGTGCATGCATGCGTGTGCACGTGTGCACGCGTGTGCCGCCGCCTCCCACTGCAGATGGCAGGGACAGGGACAGACCCCAGCCTGGGGGCTGAGGAGCTGACCCTCTGCAGGCTGACATGAGAGACGGTCAGGGGAGAAAGGCGTCTAGTCTGTGTCTTTTCAGTATCTTGGAAAGCCCTCCCCTCACCTCTGTTTTGTGCTAGCATAAAGAGGATTAGAGGTGATTCCTCGGCTCTCAGTCTGCAATTATGTACAAGTCCTTTGCAGTTAGCTCCCCTCAGTCTGCATGAATGACCAGTGGGGGCCGACTGGGGTGCCCCTCACAAAGGAGAAAGCACGTATCACATAAAACCCCACTGAGAAGGCAGGGGGAGAGGTGGCACAGTCAGAGAAGTCACTGGAAATGAAGCCTCCAGGACGGAATCACAAGGGATGGGAAACATTTGTTCTTTTTCAATCATGGAAGCCAGAGTGGGTGGGCAGGCAATAGTTAGCAGCAGAGGGACCCTGAAAGTTGAGGGGCCCTGTGCCATCGCGTCCTGAGCATCATCTGCATGGTTTGACCACTCTGAATCAGGAGGACTGCTGCTGCTGCTAAGTCGTTTCAGTCGTGTCCAACTCTGTGCGACCCCACAGACGGCAGCTCACCAGGCTCCCCAGTCCCTGGGATGCTTCGGGCAAGAACACTGGAGTGGGTTGCCATTTCCTTCTCCAATGCATGAAAGTGAAAAGTGAAAGTGAAGTCGCTGAGTCGTGCCCGACTCTTAGCAACCCCATGGACTGCAACCTATCAGGCTCCTCCGTCCATGGAATTTTCCAGGCAAGAGTACTGGAGTTGGCTGCCATTGCCTTCTCCGAATCAGGAGGACAGCTGTCTACATTTTCACTGGGGTCTGGAGAAATAGCAGGTTGAAATTTCCATCACTGGCAGTTTCCAGAAATTCTTAACTTGGATCCATGGACCCTCAACACCAGACATTCTCATTCATTAGCTGTGCTCTTTTTTTTAACTTAAAACATTATTTATTTTATTTTTGGCTGCGCTGGGTCTGTTGCTGCATGTGGTCTTTCTCTCGTTGGGGCGCACTAGCTTCTCATTGCAGTGGCTTCTATTGTCGTGGAGCACGGATTCTAGAGCACAGGCTCAGTAGTTGTGACACACAGGCTTAGTAGCATGTGGGACCCTCCTGGACCAGGGATCAAACCCATGTCTTTTGCATTGGCAGGCAGGTTCGTATCCACTGTGCTCCCAGGGGAGCTCCATTTGATGTGCTTTTGGAGAATCCCATGGACAGAGGAGCCTGGCAGGCTACGGTTGATGGGATCACAAGAGTCGGACATGACTTTGCACTATCTTTCCTTTCCTTAACAAGCGTCCCAGTTGTCTCCTCTGTGGACAGTCTCTGGATACTTGGAGCACAGAGTCGATCAGAGTGAGACTGAGCCAGGAAAGCCCCCTGTTCTGTGGGCCTCTTGCTGGTTTCAGTCACTCAGCAACTAGCCCACATTCGGATTAGATAAATCTGGGCCGGAATTCTGACTCCACCACTTTATAACTTGATCAGAGAACCCAGCCTCTCCACCCTCAGTTCATGCAATTTGTATGAGGGGTAAGGGAAGTGATGCGTAAATGCACAGGCATCTGGCACAAAGTAGGTGTCCAAGAAATGTGCATTTTTATTGTTGTTGAGATTAACTCTTAAGTGATTCTGCTTGTCTTCACATCTATCGTTTATGCTCTAATGTGTTTTATCCCTTGGCTGTCGTGTAGAGCTTAATCAAATAGAATAGGACATTGATAAATGATGGTGAATCCCTTCCAAGAGTGTCTGCTCTCATTTGGCACCCTTTTCCCTCCTTGCTGGGAAAAGTCTTGCAGAGACTGTGCCAGTGTTATTTTCCCAAATATTTTACCTGTTGGTCTTCCTTGCCTTGTATAGACACACTGTTGATTCCAGGATGATATAGGGCAATGGTCTGAGGTTCAGGAGGGTTGGGCAGCCAGCATGGAAGCTGGTTGGAAGGGAAAGTGGCTCCAGTTCATGCTGGACTCAACAATCCAACCTTTGAGATGAAACAGAGTTTGAGATTCAGAGTGGGGCCTGAATTGGCGCGGTCAGGTGTGACAGGTGAGACGAGGACAGGAGGGGGACCAGGTAGGCCAGTGGAAACGAGGCCAGGAATAAACACTCGAGAGGAGATGGTACCAGTCAGAGCTGGAGAGGTGCCCAGGGTCTGAAGGGTAGGGGGTTATGAGCTGGAGAAGAAATGAGAAGCATCAGCACCTAGAAGTCAGGAGGTCATCCTTTGACCAGGTAAGAAGCCAAGGACTCCTCCCTGAATGACAGGAACCATTAGACACAACTGGGCTGCAGCCAAGAAGGAGAAGAAACGGGAAGACCTGCCTACCTGGCAAGTGACCTGCCAGAGGGCGAGCAGGTGCTCCAGGAAAACACTGTTCAGTGCCTTGCACAAGTGAGGATTACACCAGAAGAAATCCACCCACCCAACCCACAACTGTGCAAGGCATGTGATAGGGGAGGGGCAGACACTGGCTAGATTAGTTCTTGACCAGTTAGGAAAATACATTTCAGGGCTCCTTTTCACTTGACTTCTTCCCTGAGGTGAGGAATCCAGGTTTGGAGAAAGCAAGTCATCTTTTTTGTCCTGGTTATGATTTAGTGAAGTTCTTAGTGGCTCAGATGGTAAAGAATCTGCCTGCCAGAGTCGGGAAAATCCCCTGGAGGAGAGTGTGGCAACCCACTCCAGTATTCTTGCCTGGAGAAGCCCATGGACAGAGAAGCCTGGCAGGCTACAGTCCATGGGGTCACAAAGAGTCAGACGCAACTGAGTGACTCACACTTCACTTTTGCCCCAGGAGGGTAAGCAGGACTTGTTGTTTCATCACGGGATTCCTTCAAAGTCCCCTCTGCACAACCCTCCCTCCCCCAAAGTCTCCCTCCCCACAAGTTTCTGTTGAACTGGGATTCTAAGTTTAGCCATTTCCTCCCTCCTCCCCCAGGCAGAGTTGGGGCCTAGAGACACTATGCGCAGGGGGACGGCCTGGCTGGGAGGGGCTGCATAGGTTTAGTTGGAACTTGGTTGAGTCTTTCTTAAAATGGAAGCATGTCAGTTAGGAGTACTACTTTTGGCTACATTAGAAACTCCAAAATGACAGCGGCTTCAATAAAGAGGAAGTTTCTTCTCATATTTAAAAAGTCCCTTAGAAGCAATCCAGCATCTTTTATGAGATGAGTGGATAAACCTGTGGTTCATCCAGGCCATGGAATACTAATTCAGCAATAAAGAGAAGTGAGCTTTCAAGCCACGAAAAGGCATGGAGGAGATTTATGTACATATTGCTAAGTAAAAGAGGCCAGTCTGAAAAGGCTACGTATTATCTAAGCATGTTCTGGAAAAGGCAAAACTATGGGAACAGTAAAAAGATGAGTGCTTGTCTGGGATTCCAAGGGAGGGAGGGATGAACAGGTGGAGCATAGGGGATTTTTAGGACAGTGAAACTCTTCTATATGATACTGGAATGGTGGATCCCTGTCATTTTCATTTGTCACAACCTACAGTATGTACAACATAAAGGGTGAACCTGATGTAAACTATGGACTTTAGTTAATTATAACGTATCAATATTACTTCATTGAGGGTAACAGATGTACCACATTCAAGCAAAATTCTGATTTAAGCAAGAAAACTGTGGATAGGAGGAATTCTCTGAAATTTCTGCTCAATTTTTTCTGTAAACCTAACACTGTTCAAAAATGAAACCAATGAATTGAAACAAAAAAAAAGTCCAGTGTAGGATACCTTGGGCTGGAGTGGCAGCTCTATTGCTATCTGAGATTGAGGAAACCGTTATCTTTCTGCCCTTCTAGCTAGCGTGGACCTCTCACCCTCGGGGTCTTCCTCATGGTCCAGGATGGGTGTGGAGCACCAGCTATCTAAGCTCCAGGCAGCAAGAAGGAGGATCCCACATGACCTGACTTTCATTTATGAATCTTCCCAGAGTCCTACACAATACTTGCATTTGTATCTCCTTAGTCACACACAGCTTCAAGAGAAGCGGGGAAATGTAGACTTTTCTCTGGGTATCTTTGGCATCCCTGGTGGTGCTGTTGTTCTGTCACTAAGGAAAAATAGAAGGGGCAAGACTCTTGAGAGTCCCTTGGACTGGCATGGAGATCAAACCAGTCAATCCTAAAGGAAACCAACCCTGAATATCCATTGGAGAGACTGATGCTGAGGCTGAAGATCCAATACTTTGGCCTCCTGATGGGAAGAGCCGACTCATTGGAAAAGACCCTGATGCTGGGAAAGATTGAGGGCAGGAGGAGAATGGGGTGGCAGTGGATGAGATGGTTGAATGGCATCACCAACTCGGTGGCCATGGGTTTGAGCAAACTCCAGGAGCTGGTGAAGGACAGGGAAGGCTGGCAGGCTGCAGTCCACGGCATCACAAAGAGTCAGACATGACTGAGCAACTAAACACTTGGCTAGCAGCTAGGTCTCTCCACCCCATTTTTTTTTCTTTCTTTGCTGCACTATGCAGCTTGTAGGATCTTAGTTTCCTGACTGGTGATCGAACTTACGCCCCCTGCAGTGGAAGCATGAAGTCTTTATCACTGGACCACCAGGAGAGTACCAGGGAGGCACAACCCTTTTTGGGAGCATAGGGTTTGGCCTTTTGAAGAAGCTCTGCAGTTTCTCAGTGACCCTGCTTGGGGGACACTGCTGGGTCTTGCTCCAGCCTGGAGGAATTTCAGAAGGAATCTGTGACTGATGGGGAGGAGTGTGAGGACTGCTGGACTGGACAGGTGCTAGAAGGAGCACTTTCCACCTCCTGGCCCCTTCCAACAAAAGCTCCCAGGGCTGCAGGCAGACAGCACTTTTCTACCCTCATATTGGAGGAAGAAGCAGAGTGGAGCGAAGGATGACTGGGGTAGTAGCAGGAGTGCAGTGGCAGCGCCCTGGGCCGCCTCCTTCCGGGGAAGGGAAGGCCTGCCTGTGTGCCAGGCGGGGGCTGGGGGCTGGGGGCTGGGGCAGCAGGGCACGGTCCCTTTTTTCTGTGCAGTGCGAAGCGGAGCAAACACACCAACTCCCAGTTCCTTTAGCCAGGCTGGGTGCCCTTCCTCATGAATCACAACCCTCCCAGCAGAGCAGAGCTGCTGGCAGCTGCTGGGGCTTCTGTCTGACAACACTCCCCGTGATCCTCCCGGTGCGTCAGATGCCCTGTTAATTGCCTAATGACGGCACAGCACTGGAGGGCACAGCAGTAGGCGAGGCTGTGACAGGGGAAGAGAGCAGGGAGCCATCCAAGGAGACATTGGGTCTGAGCAGACAGACGCATGATGTGCGCGGTCTGTCAGCCTGTTGGTGGTGAAACCTCCTAACTCCCCGCTGACAGCTGTCGATGTTGGAGCCAGGGGTGGGGGAACCTCTGAAACTCCAGCCACGGGTTGGACTTGAGGGTTGAGGATGTTTTATCTGTCTCACCCCTCTCTGCTTCCTAGACCCTGGGGACTGCCAGAGCCCAGATAATTAAGGTTCAGTATCTTTTTTCTTTCTGTGTGAAGAAAACACTTTGTTTCAAAAACCATTATGTGTTGTGCTGGGCTTAGTCACTCAGTCGTATACAACTCTTTGGGCCCCCATGGACTGTAGCCCACCAGGCTCCTCTGTCCATGGAGATTCTCCAGGCAAGAACACTGCAGTGGGTTGCCATGCCCTCCTCCAGGGGATCTCCCCAACCCAGGGTTCAAACCCAGGTCTCTCGCATTGCAGTCAGATTAACATCTGTGCCACCAGAGAAGCCCATGAATACTGGAGTGGGTAGCCTACCCTTCTCCAGGGATCTTCCTAACCCAGGGTCTCCTGGGTGGATTCTTTACCAGCTGAGCTACCATATGTCTGCTTAAATATAAAGTTGGCTAACAGTGGCCATCAGGTATGGGGTAACATGTTACCTGACAATCATCTGGACTTATTTAGCAGTTATTCAAAGGGCCAGCTTGGGGAAATGCCAGGGAAGTGAGCAGTAGAGTTAAACCTCAAATCTGTATGCTGGTGGCCAGTGTGAGGCCCCTCTCTGTGTTTTCTTTCTCTGATAACTTCAGGCATGTTGATGCTTATCCTTGGAGCTCTCCAAACCCAGGCTTAGTTCCTGAATGGTGTTTGTCTTTCCAGAGATAACAAAAACAGACACAGATGATAGTGGGATGAATTGCAAAGAGGCACAGGTGTCATTCTGCTTGAATTATTTCAAAGACTCTTTCTTGCTACTGAAACACTTTTAAACATCCTGCACAGAGAGAGAGAGAGAGGAAAAGAAATTTAGAAATGAATGAGAACTGAACTGCAAAATCACATAGCAATTGTCCTAGCTGTCAGACCTGCCGCTCCACCCAAAATCTTCCTCAACAAAATGATTTCCCTGTTAATCACTCCACATTATCATTTTTTATCATTCATTGTTCATCTTAAACATGGACTGGGCAGGAAGTTCTGCCTTTTCCCATTTATCACTCACAAAAAGCTTGTTTCTATGGTATCTTTTTGAAGGTTTATATGAGGATATGTGTGCTTAGCCGTTCAGTCATGTCTGACTCTTTGCGAACCCATGGACTGCAGCCTGCCAGGCTCCTCTGTCCACGGGGATTTTCCAGGTAAGAATATTGGAGTGGATTGCCATGCCCTCCTCCAAGGGATCTTCCCAACCCAGGGATCGAACCAGGTCTCTTGCATTGCAGGCAGATACTTTACTGTCTGAGTCACCAGGGAAGCCCCTTACATGAGGATAACAGAATGCAATTTACTAATTCTGGCAAAAAGCTCCCCAGAGCTATTCCCTAGAGAATCCCATGGACAGAGGAGCCTGGTGGGCTACAGTCCATTGGGACCCTAAGAGATGGACATAATGGAGCGACTAACACACACACACCCCCCTACACACACACACACACGAGTGTTTATTCATTTTAATCAGTTGCAAATTGTGTAGATACAGCGTCAAGACAGAAAATGCAACTTCTCTTGGTTTGCTACCCACAGAGAATAAAGTGGGTCCTGAAAGATTCTGGCTCAAGCATGTAACATTTTATAGAAAGAAAGATTTTCTTAAATTTTCGAATCAGAAAAGACTTCTTCACATTTCAGACAATACTTTTCTACAGGATATAAGAACATGATTATAAAAAGGAGAAAATAATCCTTCTTTGATATTAGCTTTTGCAGATCATTGCAACAAAGTCATAGCATTAAAATGAAAATAAAATTATAACTGAGATAAAATGACTTTATAATACAAAAAAGCAATCAGCATGCTTGCCTGGGAAATCCCATGGACAAAAGAGTCTGGCAGGCTACAGTCCATGGAGTCACAAAAGAGTCAGACATGACTGAAGTGATTAAAACAATAACAAAAACAGTGAGAATAACACTAATTTAAGGCAATTTTCCAGGTCAGTCTTGGGAGAAGTCTAAATCATTGTAGATGATTTAAACAAATGAATTTTACAGGCTCGTGGACTTGAACATTTTTTTTGTTTTGTTTTGTTTTGTTTCTGACACACCGCCTGGCACATGGACTATTAGTTGTGGACCTGGGATCCAACCTGTACCTCCCTCATTGGAAGGCAGATTCTTAACCACTGGGCCACCAGGGAAGTCCCTGGCTGTGCCGTTTTGCATTCTTATCAGCAGTGAGTGACAGTTCCTGTTGCGTCACATTCGTACCAGCATTTGGGGTGACCAGCAGCTGGGGTTTTAGGCATTCTATCTTATTGTTGTTTTAGTTTGCAAGTCCCTAATGACTATGATGTTGATCGTATTTTCATATATTTATTTGCCATTTGTAATAATATGTCTTCTTTGATGAGGTGTCCTTTCAAATCTTTCACTCAACTTTTTTTTTTTTTTCTGGCTACCCTGAGTGGCTTGTGAGACAATTTCTCAATCAGGATGGAACCCAAACTCCCAACAGTGACAGCAGTGAGTTCTAATCTTTGGACTGCCAGGCAATTCCCTTTTGTACAACTGAAATTCATTTTTGTTTTCTTATTTAGTTTTAAGAGTTCTTTGCATACTGTAGATATCAGTTCTTTATTAGAGATGTGTTTTGCAAATTTTTCCTCCAAGTTTATGGCTTATGTTCTCATTCTCATGGCAGTGTCTTTCATAGAGAAGAAGTTTTAAATTTTAATGAAGTTCTATAGTTGCCAGGGGAGAAGGATAGGGGAAAGAGATAGTTAGGGAGTTTAGGACCAACATGTACAATCTGCTATATTTAAAATGAATAACCACCAAAGACCTGCTATGTAGCACAGGGAACTCTGATCAGTGTTATGTGGCAGCCTGATGGGAGGGGATTTGAAGGGAGAATGGATACATGGATATGTATGGCTGAGTCCCTTCACTCTTCACCTGAAACTATCACAGTCATGTTAACTGGCTGGACTCTAATAGGAAACAAAATGTTTAAATTATTTTTAAAAATTTAATGAAGTTCAACTCACCCTTCTTTCTTCCATGGATTATGCATTTGGTGTTGAATCTATAAGTCATTGCCAAACCCAAGATCATCTAAATTTTCTCCTATGCTATCTTTTAGGAGTTTTCTAGTTTTGCATTTTACATTTAGGTATATGATCCACTCTGAGGCAATTTCTCTTCCCTGGAAAATCCCATGGACGGAAAAGCCTGGTAGGCTACAGTCCGTGGGGTTGCGAAGAGTCGGACAGAACTGAGCGACCTCACTTTCACTTATTTTCATGCATTGGAGAAGGAAATGGCAACCCACTCCAGTGTTCTTACCTGGAGAATCCCAGGGACGGCGGAGGCTTGTGGGCTGTCGTCTATGGGGTTGCACAGAGTTGGACATGACTCAGGCAACCTAATAGCAGCAGCATAATGTCTGGGTTTAGATTTTTTGTTTGCTTGTGTTACATGTGGATGTCCTGCTGATCAGCACCGCTTGTTGAAGAGACTATCTTTTCTCCATTGAATTGCCTTCGCTCCCTTTCCAAAGGTCAGGTGACTATATTTGTGTGGGTCTCCACGGGCTCTCCATTTTGTTCTGTCGATCTATTTGTCTACCTTTTCACCAAGCGCACACTATTTGATTACTGCAGCTTTATAATAAGCCTTAGATCTAGGTGGTGTCGGTCCTCCAATTCTGTTGTTCTCCTTAAACCTCACGTTGGTTCTTCTAAGTCTTTTACCTTTCTATATAAACTTTAGAATTGATTTGCTGATATCTACAAAATAACCTTCTGGTGCTCTGATTGAGACTGTGTTGAATGTAATCATCCTGTACATTTTTGGTGGGCCTCTACCTATCTCTAACTAGCAGTAGAATTGCTGAATTGTGGAGAAAGCAGATATTAAGCTTTCATTCAGTTTATGTTCCGTTTTCCAAAACCTGTTTTGCAAATTCACATACCAATCAGAAGTACATGGGAGTTTAAATTGCTCTGTATCCTTGGAGTATTTAGTGTTTTTCCCTTTAGCTGTTTTGGTAGGTGTATAATGATATCACATTAAAATTATAGTTTGCATTTCCTGGTGACTAATGAAGTCAAGAACTTTTCAGATATTTATTGGCTCTCCTCTTCTGTTGAGTTTCTGTTCAAGTCTTTTGTTCATTATTTCTACAAAATATTCTTTTCCTTATCGATTTGAAGGTTTTTTTTCCCTCCTATTCACAATGTGAGCCCTTTGTTGAGTGTGTATTGCAAATGCCTCCTCCAATGTGTAGGTTCTATTTTTAATCTGCTAATAATGTCTCTTTGATGAATAGGAGTCTTCATTTTAATATTTTCCAACTGAAGCCATTTTCTTCTTTTATTACCAAAGTTTTTGTGTCTTGTTTAGGAAATCTTTGCCTCCTTCAAAAACTGATGTTGAGAGCAAAATTTAATCATCAGAATGGGGCTGTGTGTAGTGGTAAATTTATTTACTCATATACCTATTCATGCCATAAATATTTATTTTCTGGTATATTTATATAATGGAATACCATACAGTAGTTTAAGTGAACTACAGCTGCTTGTATTAACAAGAATGTATCTCAAAAGCATTATGCTGAATGAAAAGAGTCACAGAACCATGGGGAATATATGATTATAGTAATATAGAGTAGAATAATAGTTGAAATTTAAAACAAAATTTAGTTTATTTATTTGGCTGAGTCATGGCACGCAGGAACTTTGATCTTTGTTTAGACATTCAAACTCTTAGCTGTGGCTTGTGGGTTCTAGCTCCCTGACCAGGAATCGAACCCAGAGCCTCCAGCATTGGGACCACAGTCTGAGCCACTGAACCACCAGGGAAGTCCCAGACTAATAGGCAAAATTAAACAATGTGTTGTGTAGAAACTCATACGATTGTGGTATATCCTTCAAGAAAAACGAGGGAATTGTTGATGTAAAAGTCAGGTGTACAGATACCTCTTAGAGGATGCAGAGGGGTGTGGTTAGGGAGAGCACACAGGGACTTCTGATATTCTGATGAAGCTCTTGTCTCCTAAGTTGGTTGGTGGCTCCAGGTGTTTATTTCACTACTTTTGTACCCGTCCAGTCCATGCACTGTTTTGAATGTAGGATATAGTCACAGTAATAAAAGGGGAAACAAAAGATTAGCATGTAGATTGAAGGGATACACCCAGTCTTACGCAGAATAGACACAAATATGTCCTCACACAGACGTAGCAGGGAGAACCACAGAATATCAGCAGCCTAGCATCACCAGAAAGACAGGTACCTAAAAACAAGGATACTTTGACTGACAGCGGGTGTAGCAGATGCCAGCAGCTACCTAATGCCATCTCCAGACTGCTGAGGGAAAAGAAGTCCTTACCCACAGGTTATTCGCAAGATCTGCTGCTGCTAAGCCGCTTCAGTCGTGTCCGACTCTGTGCGACCCCATAGATGGCAGCCTGTCAGTCTCCCCCGTCCCTGGGATTGTCCAGGCAAGAACTCTGGAGTGGATTGCCATTTCCTTCTCCAATGCATGAAAGTGAAAAGTGAAACTGAAGTTGCTCGGTCACGTCCAACTCTTCGTGACTCCATGGGCTGCAGCCTACCAGGCTCCTCCATCCATGGGATTTTCCAGGCAAGAGTCCTGGAGTGGGGTGCCATTGCCTTCTCCCTTCACAAGATCTAAGGTGCAATAAAAGCAGCTTTTGGCTCTGTCTCTTCATTCTTTCTGGGGATATTTCTCCACTGTTCTCCAGTAGCATATTGGGCACCTACCAACCTGGGAAGTTCATCTTTCATTATCCTATCTTTTTGCCTTTTCATACTGTTCATGGGGTTCTCAAGGCAAGAATACTGAAGTGGTTTGCCATTCCCTTCTCCAGTGGACCACATTTTGTCAAAACTCTCTACCAGGACCTGTCCGTCTTGGGTGACCCTACATGGCTCATAGTTTCGTTGAGTTAGACAAGTCTGTGTCATCAGATTGGTTAGTTTGCTGTGGTTGTGGTTTTCAGTCTGTCTGCCCTCTGATGGAGGAAGATAAGAGGCTTATGGAAGCTTCCTGATGGGACAGACTGACTGAGGGAGAGACTGGTCTTGTTCTGATGCACAGGGCCATGCTCAGTAATTCTTTAATCCAATTTTCTGTTGATGCGTGGGGCTGTGTTCCCTCCCTGCTATTTACCTGGGGGCCATCTGCCTGCAATGCGGGAGACCCAGTTTCGATCCCTGGGTCGGGAAGGTCTCCTGGAGAAGGAAATGGCAACCCACTCCAGTACTCTTGCCTGGAAAATTCCATGGATAGAGGAGCCTTGTAGGCTACTGTCCATGGGGTCGCAAAGAGTTGAACACGACTGAGCGACTTCACTCACTCAAACTGTGGGGGAGGTAATGCAGATAATGGTGACCTCCCTCAAAAGATCCCTGCATGCACTGTTACACTCGGTGCCCCCAGCCCTGCAGCAGGCCACCGCCATCCCACTCCTNTGTCCATGGGGTCGCAAAGAGTTGAACACGACTGAGCGACTTCACTCACTCAAACTGTGGGGGAGGTAATGCAGATAATGGTGACCTCCCTCAAAAGATCCCTGCATGCACTGTTACACTCGGTGCCCCCAGCCCTGCAGCAGGCCACCGCCATCCCACTCCTCCACTGGAGACTGGGACACCGACAGGCAAGTCCAGGACAGTCTCCTGTGGGGTCACTGCTCCTTTTCCCTGGGTTCTGGAGCACAAGGTTCTGTTGTGCCTCCAAGAGTCTATTTCCCATTCCTGTGTAAGTTCTGGAAAGGAAGAAAGGAAGTTTCGCAGAGAAGGCTGCACTTGATGAAGGAGGCACTCTGACCAGAGAACAAGTAGCAAGGGTATTTTAGGCAGAAAGTACCACTTCTTCTGTAAAGGCATACAGATGGATAATAACTTTAAAAAGTCAGAAATGAAAGTCACCCAATAGCTTTAGAAAATAAAGTCAACAAACGAGCAGGAGTGTGACATTAAAATGAAACCAATTTTGGACTAACAGCCGGCTCACTAAGCGCAGGCGGCGGTGAGCCGCCGGCTCACTAAGCGCGGCCCAGACGAGCCACCCCACGTCCAAGAGACAGCGGCCGAGAGTCCCAGGCAGTGACGGCGCAGGAACGGCTGGGAGGAGCCACCCCATTTCCCACTCGGCGCGGCCGAGAGGAGCTACCCCACGTTGGAGGACAGAGACAGCNACAACCAAAAGTATAAAAAGCTTTCCTGAACAATAAAGGATGGGCCAGTCACTGGAAAGACTGGTTTCCTCCATGTGGTCTTTTCTTCTCTTCTTTTCTGGCTGAATTCCCATCTGGAGCGTGGAGACTCACCATGTCTACTTACTTGCCCTGGCTTCTAAGACCAATGTGAGAGGGAGCCCAAGGCGGGGCACCCTCAGCTATTCAAGTGGGCGCCGGGGGCCTACATAGATGGTGCAAATTTCTTGTCTTGAGACTTCATTAGCTTTCCCCGTAAATCAAGTTATTCAGCCTCTTTTCTCCACTAAATTTTCCTACTACACTATTCTTTCCTAATCTCTTCATATTTCTAATTAAATAATTCTTTCCTAAGATGCCGACTCCATCCTTGCTTCGAATTACCCTGGATCCACTGGGGCTGGACCCCGGCACTTAGCTTTTCCCCTATATAGACATGCTTTTCTGGTGACTTTTGTTTGAACTGATGTAAAAACTCTTAGAGCAGTAACCCCCAAACACAAAGTTAAATGAGCATAATTAAAACTATGACTCAGAATCACATTCAAATTTAGTGAAGAACTTTAGTCACTGATGTCTTATGAAAGTCACAAACCTTTGTTTATCAATCTGGAAGCACTTCTGCTTTAGGGCAAAAAAAAAAAAAAAAGAAGAAGAAGAAGAAATATTATTCTGGAAAATAAGTGTGTTTTCTACTGGAAACTATGAAAGGAACAGGAGTGTGATCATTCTTGAGTGGGAGGAAAAGAATTAACAGCAGCTCATTAGACTGAAGAAAAAGGAGCCACCCCCTCCTCTGGCAAGCAGACACCCCCTCACTCCTTTTCTGACTCCCTTCCTTGCTTTCTTTTGAGACAAGGGTGGTTATGCATGTGTACATCACTCGGGGTGACTAAGCTGAAGGTGGCGTAGAAGGCAATGGTGTCTCTCCTCCGTCACTGGCCTTTATGAGCAAGCAATGTTGAAGGGGAAATCAAGCCAGAAGCGGCAATTTCATGAAATCGCCACTGCTATTGTGGAGGCATCACCCGCTTCTGAGAACTCCCAGTTGGTGGTAAAACCAGCAGGTAGATTTCCCAGGCTGGAATGCCATTGTGCAAGGGTCCAATTAGATGCTCGTATCATCTGAAATAAAAATGAAACTCTGCTCTAGCTTGCACTTCACCAGCTGCCTCCAGCAAGGCGTGGAAATGATAGATTGCTTCAGAGCCTGATGGAAATGCTGTTACCCAAAGGTAACAGCTGATGTCTGGATTCAAGAGGTCCTGAGAGAATCCTCTGATGCTTGAGCCTGGCACTTTGCCCGAGCCTAGCTAGTCAGAGTTACTAATACTATAGTTTCCCAGGCTTATTATACCAAACATGCTTGTTTAGAAACATGGGTGCCTGGGGTTCACTGGTGGATTATTTCTCCTAAGAAACAGATGAAACGAAAGAAAAACAATCAGCCGTTCCTAGCCAGACAGTTCAATTTCCCCAGAGTTTTTTTCTTTTCTAGTAAATAATTAGAGGGACATTGTAGGAGATATGTCTGGGAAAACACTCAACATACATCTTGTGCTAATCCTAACGGAGCCCGGACTTCCTGTGGCTTCTGTCTGGGTGCTGCTCTGCTCTGCCCAGTGCTACGGTCACACAGTGGGCTATGGCCAAATGCTGCAGGGAAACTCAGCTGGGAAAATGCAGATGTGGGCATTAAGAGGCCATTCCAATCACTGCAGGCAAGTTTTTTTCTTCTTTTTAACTTTTTTTCTATGTTGAAGTATAGTTGATTACCGGGAGAAATATCAACAACCTCAGATAGGCAGATGCTAACTCTCCAATGGCAGAAAGAGAAGAGGAACTAAAGTGCCTCTTGATGAAGATGAAAGAGGAGAGTGACAAAGTTGACTTAAAACTCAACACATTCAGAAAACTAAGATCATGGCATCTGGCCCCATCACTTCATGGTGAATAGATGGGGAAATAATGGAAACAGTGAGAGAGTTTATTTTCTTGGGCTCCAGAATCACTGCAGATGGTGACTACAGCCATGAAATTAAAGACGCCTGCTCCTTGGAAGAAAAGTTGTGACCAACCTAAACAGCATATTAAAAAGCAGAGACATCACTTTGCCAACAAAAGTCTATATAGTCAAAGCTATGGTTTTTCCAATAGTCATGTATGGATGTGAGAGTTGGACCATAAAGAAGGCTGAGCACCGACGAACTAATGCTTTTGAATTGTGGTGTTGGAGAAGACTCTTGAGAGTCCCCTGGACTGTGAGGAGATCAAACCAGTCAATCCTAAAGGAAATCAACCCTGAATATCCATTGGAAGGACTGAAGCTGAAGCTGAAGCTCCAATACTTTGGCCACCTGATGGGAAGAGCTGACTCATTGGAAAAGACCCTGATGCTGGAAAAGATTGAAGTGGGAGAAGTGGATGACAGAGGATGAGATAGTTGGATGGCATCACTGACTTGATGGACATGAGTTTGAGCAATTCCCGGGAGATAGTGCAGGACAGGGAAGCCTGGCATGCTGCAGTCCATGGGGTCACAAAGAGTCTGACATGACTGAGCACCTGAACCACAACAGTTGATTAACATGTTGTATTAGTTGCAGGTGTATAGCAAAGTGATTTTGTTATTTATATACATGTACCTATTTGCTTTTAAAAAAAGCTTCTTATTTTGTATTGGGATATAGGTGATTAATGGGCTTCCCTGGTGGCTCAGTTGGTAAAATTTCCACCTGCAATGCGGCAGGTAGACCTGAGTTTGATCCCTGGGTTGGGGAGATCTCCTGGAGGAGGGCATGGCAGTACACTCCAATATTCTTGCCTGGAGAATCCTCATGGACAGAGGAGCCTGGCGGGCTATTGTCCACAGGGTCGCAAAGATTCGGAAATGACTGAAGTGACTGACTACAGCACTGCTGCTGCTGAGTCGCTTCTGTCGTGGCCGACTCTGTGCGATCCCATAGCCGGTAGCCCACCAGGCTCCCCCGTCCCTGGGATTCTCCAGGCAAGAACACTGGAGTGGGTTGCCATTTCCTTCTCCAGTGTATGAAAGTGAAAAGTGACAGTGAAGTCGCTCAGCCATGTCCGACCCTCAGCGACCCCATGGACTGCAGCCCACCAGGCTCCTCCATCCATGGGGTTTTCCAGGCAAGAGTAAGAGGGCCCATGGGTAGTTAAAATTTCTTCTTCCTCCATTCTAGAGAACAGGTTAAGGTGGTTAGGATGGAGAGCTGGTTAAGAGGCAAAACGCCTTTGTGGGTGTCCTGTGAACTACCTGGCTCTGGAAGATCACTGCCTTGTTTCATCCCACGTTGTGTGCTTAACTCTCNAGAGGGCCCATGGGTAGTTAAAATTTCTTCTTCCTCCATTCTAGAGAACAGGTTAAGGTGGTTAGGATGGAGAGCTGGTTAAGAGGCAAAACGCCTTTGTGGGTGTCCTGTGAACTACCTGGCTCTGGAAGATCACTGCCTTGTTTCATCCCACGTTGTGTGCTTAACTCTCACCCCGTCTCTGCCAGATAACGCCAAGCTGCAGGGTTGGAGTGATAGCACACTGGTTCCGATCTCCCAACCCTAGTGGCTGGAGGCCGGCTGGCTACAGCTTGGTCCTGCTCCAGTAAGTCTAGGCCTATTACCAAGATTCCTTGTCACTCATGTTCCTGGTATCAGGGGCTTCCTCCAGCTGTGCTATTTCAGTAAGTCTGGGGATTAACTGTGACTCATCCTGGAGGGCAAGTGAGCGAGCACCTGGCTACTTTAATAGCAGTCTAGTGGATTTTCCTTTGTCAGTTATGTCTGTTTTGAAACAGGCCAGTCTTGAAGTGAGCAATCCCTGGCCCAGAAGTAGCTCAGCATCCATGCAGCACCACTGACCTCTCTGGGACTCTCTGGACCATGTACCTTCCCAACATCACCTCGCAGGTAGAGCACAGGACTGTCTCTCAGAGACACAAGATCACACGCACATTTAAAAGGACCTGAGAGTAGGCAGCAGGGAGACAGCCAGTCAGGGGATAGCAGGGATGCAGGCTCAGGAACAGGAGAACCTGCTCCCTGTAGACTGGGCCCTCCTGCAGGGCAGGCACCAGGCAGACTGTGCCCACAGCTAGTCCTCGACTCTGAGCACACGGTAACTGCTCTGTGAATGTTTGGGGGAATGAACGAAGAGATGAGAGAAGAACCAGGAAGCATCTGGCCAGCAAGGTGAACAGTGTACACACACGTGCTCAGTTCTGTCCAGCTCCGCGACCCCATGGACTGTAGCCTTGGGCTTCCCAAGTGGCTCAGTGGTAAAGAACCCACCTACCAATACAGGAGAGGCAGGTTCAATCCCTGGGTCAGGAAGATCCTTTGGAGAAGGAGATGGCGACCCACTCCAATATTCTTGCCTGGAGAATCCCATGGACAGGAGGCTGGTGGGCTATAGTCCATGGAATTGCAAAGAGTCAGACACAACTGGGAGACCAAGCACGAGTGACTGGGTTCTTTACCAGCTGAGCCCCTGGGAAAGCCCAAAGTGAATAGGAATGACAGCCAAATATTCCCACAAAACAAATGCTACAGAACAATACCGCTCAAAATTTCCATCAAATCTCGCTCCCTAGAAAAGTTTAGAGGGAATGCTCATCTTGGGGTGGGGGTCTGGAGTGTAGCCTGGGGGATCAGAAAGCACGCTCAGCCGTGTGTGACTGGCAGTGTCACAGCTGTCACATGCTCGCCCCGAGGTCCTTCCGTGGGTGACACTTGGTCCAGCTCCTGCACTTCCTCCGCGACACAGAAGCCTTTCATAACTCTTGTGCCTGGGAGTCCTATGAGCTCCTGCATGTCCTGAGGGACTGTGGCCCCAACAGCCAGATTTGCTTCTGTCCTCCCATGTTTTCTTTCCTGGTGGAGATCTTTGGATTTTGTCTTTTGTCTGGAGATGTTGACTTCTCACCTCAGAGGTGTGGCCCTCTGCTGGGGTAGTGACAGGCGGGTCATCATTGGTCAGCATCGCAAGTACCAGGAATGCTAAGGAGGCAGACGGGGCTTGTGCAAGGGGCGCAGGTTGTGTGAGTTAGGACAGCAAGGCGGGGGGATTTCTTAACAACCTGTTGACCATCAAAATCAACTGACAAGGGGACTTCCCTGGCGGTCCAGTGGCTGAGACTCTGCACTACCCGTGCAGGGATCCTGGATTTGATCCCTGGTCAGGGAACTAGACCCCACGTACTGCAGCTAATGGTTCACACGCAACAGCTAAAGATGCCTCTTGCTGCGGCTAAGACCTGGCACAGCCATATAAGTAAATATGAAAAAACGAGTCAACTGACAGCAGTGTGAGATCTGCTTAGAAGGACTATTAGATGAGAAAAACCCCTCATCCGTGCAGACTCCATGAGCAGCTGCCTATCTGAAGGCAGAGGACAAGCCGGGTGATCTTGTCAGGCTCCCAAGACATCACAGTTCCCCAGCCCCTGGCTCGTCCGGTACCTCTCGCCGTGTTGTGGCGGCCCAGTTTCAAATCATTTGATCTTATTTTGAGGCCGGAAAATCTAGGTCACGGCATGTCGGACCATTTTGCCAAAGTGAAACCTTTGTCAGCTGTCTGCTGTCCTCAGAGGAGAGGGCAAAATTGGCAAGGTTCTGGTTTCCGGCTTATAATTAGCCCCCAGAAAATGATGACAGATCACCCTGCTATGCTGAGGCCAGTCCTCTTTTCCCAGGGACCCGACACAAAGTCCCTGCACCAGCTGCTCCAGCCCTGTTTATCGTTCTCTTGCTGCCAGAGCCCCGGGGCTGCGGGAAGAGCTGACTGGGCTCCTCCTGAAGCTGCTCCCCAAGCAGGGGTTCCCACGGGGGTGGGGAGGGCCTTCATCTGGCTGAAGCCCACGGGCTCAGCTCTGGGAGGTCACTGAATCCCGGCTTGCGTCCCTGGATCCTGGTGGAGCTCAGAGGTCACAGGGGTTAGCTCCTGGCTGCAGGTATCTTAGAGATCCAGGGACATGGGTCCAGTTAGGGGCTTCTGATGACGTCTCTGTAGGTCATGGCTGCTCTCACTCATAGCTGAGTATTTCAGGCCATCTGGTTGACCCTGGATTTTCTGGTGTGACCCTTGGATTGGGAGGGATGTGCTCTCAACACAGATGTGTTTTCAATGGAAAGAAATGCCCTTGCTTGGAGCAGCAGGTTTCTCTGCTGGAAGTTGGTCCGTGGCCTGTTGCTTTTCTGAAGACTCCTACCTCTCTGCCTGGTTTCTATTCTTTCAGCAGCAGCGGTGTGGGCTCCAGGGCCCCACCTCCTGCAGACAGGACCTCTGGGGGTTCAGCCCTGCCTCCCGGCTGGTGGGGGCGGTTGTCCGGCTCCCTGCTACTGCTGGTCTGGCACCCCTCGGCCCTCTGCTTGTTCTGTCAGCTCATCCTTCCCCTGTGTTAAGTTCCTGCTCTGAATCATGGGGAGGGCACCCTGCTTTCACAGTTGGACACTAAATCGTGTGCCTAGAGATTCCTCCCTACTTGGGTGTCTGGTAAAGACGCAGATTGGGCCAAATAGTCTCACTAAAAAGGGAAACAGAAGGAAGAGATAGAGAGAGAAGTAGATTTTGGAGGAGTGGCTCCCGAGGAGGCTGCATAGCAAGGTGGGGAGGAGGCGAGCAAGGATGTGATCGCCAGAGTCTAGCAGAGCCTGGTCAGTCCCTCCCATGAGGACTCTGGGTGCCAGGTTCCCTCACAGCCGTCTGGAATGAAGCTGCACCCAGCAATCACTTCACCAGAAGCTGGGTGGGCAAGGGTGAACTCCCCGCTCCCTCAATGGCTCTGTGATCTGAGAGCTACTGTGGAGAGAAAGAGCCAGACACGGAAAGGACACCAGAGGGACAGGGAAGAAGGGAACCCGGGGGTGGTTCCAGGGGAAAATCAGGGAAGCTGTGGGCACTTGCTGTGCTCAGAAGAGAAACCTTTGTAGTCTGGCAAAGAATAAGTAATCCTATTACTTCCATCAGGCTGGAAGGAGACCCCCAAGAGCGGGGCTGGTCCCCCAGGACCCAGCTCAGTGCAGACCCAGAGAGGGGTTCAGAGAACCCTGCCTCACCTGGGTGATCACTCCCTGCACAGGGCTGCCCCTCACTAGGTCAGGGGTGTCTAACCCCCAGAAACACCAGCATGCTCCCTCTCGGGATGTTTGAACTCAGAGCCCAAAACCGTTGTGTGAACGCCTGTCCACAAAGAAACGAGCTTTTGGTGCCACTATTCAAAAGCTTTGTAGTAGGTTCTGCAGATAAGTTAGGGGTTTCTGGATCCAAGATCAACCTAAAACCACCTGCCTTTTGGTAAAGCAGCAACAAACAACTTGGGGTAAAATAACCAAATATTTACCAGACTTCCATACAGATCTGTACTGAGCATGAAAGGAGGACAGACATAGACAGTGTACACAGACTGAAGACTCCGTGCTTTAAAGACGTCAGCCCTCCCCTAATAACCTAGAGAATCCGTACAGGCTCAGCTGGGTCTGTCGTGTGGGACTCCAGGATCTGACTCTGGATTGTGTGTAGAAGCGTGAAAGCCCTCTCAGGGTCAGGGTCATGGTTCCCTCCTGGGGAGAAGCAGGAGGATGCAGGGGGTGGGGGCTGCACCACTCCTCTAAGGAAGCGGCAGCCTTCCCTCTCCTCTCTCTTCATCTGGGCACTGGTGACTCTAGTGTTCATTTTCTAACCTGTAGATAAGATATTAAAAACATGAAAGATAAAAGCAGCAGGAGAGAGGGTTGTCTGCAGAGGAACTGGACTAAAGAGGACAAGGAGTGAGGAGACTACTCTGTGATCCAGGCGAGACGTGCTGAGGGTCAGAATGCTAGCCGGAGAGTTGAGGACCAAGGGGGCATCATGGCATCCCGAGTGGTGGCCCCCAGGGTTAGACTCCAGGGTGGTAGACCCCTAGGTTAGACCCCAAGGTTGGATCCCAGAGTAGATTCCAGAGTTACACCCCAGGGTGGTAGACTCCAGGGTTACACCTCAGGGTGGTAAACTCCAGGGTTAGTCCCTAGGGTTGGACCCCAGAGTAGACTCCAGATTTAGATCCCAGGGTGGTGGACCCCAAGGTTAAACCTTAAGGTTATACCTCAAGGTTAGACCGCAGGGCACCTGCAACTGATGCTGCACTTAATGAGGGCCAGGGAACTATATAGAATATCCAGTGACTCCTGGGTTTCCAGCCAGGGGACCGGATAGCCCGTGGTGGGTGGGTAGCAGGGGAGTGGGTTGGAAGGGATGATACATTACGTTTGGGGTAAGTTGAATTTGGGGTACTTGTGCAAATACCCGAGTGGATAGTCTAGGAGTCA
Source organism: Neotragus moschatus (assembly GCA_006410615.1). Classification (NCBI taxonomy): domain Eukaryota; kingdom Metazoa; phylum Chordata; class Mammalia; order Artiodactyla; family Bovidae; genus Neotragus; species Neotragus moschatus. The sequence goes on from SJYA01001832.1 coordinate 1,716,135, forward strand.
GATGTAAGGATTATAGCTCCATGGAGGAGCAGCCAGCGGTCTCTGAGAAAGGTACAGCTGCTAAAGATTGTTACATGTGTTTACTTCCTCTCTCTACATGTCAGGAGGGACCCGACACTCCCCTAGGCGCTAATAATTTTGCAGACTGAGTCAGTGGATGGCCCTTCTCTTGTGGTTCATCTTTCTTTACCTAAGAAGAGAGTTTAATGATTTTTCAGGCTCCTTTTCCCTCAGTTACAATATGGAACTGCTCAGCCTGGTACTTAAGAAACTCACTTCCTACACAAACCCTATTAGAATCTAATCCCCTCACTCACTATAAAACAGCAATGCAATAACCTCAGTTTCCTTGGCTAAGTGGAGGAGAGTGGCTCTGACAGCCACAAGCAAACAGGAAAGGCAGAGGGAATGAAGGGAAGCATAACCCTTACTCCGGGCCCTGGGGAGCTTGGTTGGGGGCATCCCATCTGCTCTGTGAGGACACATCTGGGACTCACAGCAAGCCTGGGGCAGAGGACATGGGATGGCTGGAGTGAAGGGACCGTCCATCACCGGTCCAGCCCAGGGAGGTGGAGTGACTCGCTAAGGGGATGTGGCAGGAGGGACATTCAGGGCTGGGGCTGGGGAAAAAGAGGTGCTGAGGCCCCTGGTTTAAGAAGCACTTGTGGCCCTAGGAGTGACCATCTCCTTGAAAACAAGAATAGTAAAAGGAGGGGACTTCCCCAGTGGTCCAGTTGTTTAGAGTTTGCCTACCAATGCATGGGATTCAGGTTCCATCCCTGGCTGGGGAACTAAGATCTCACATGTCTCAGGACAATGAAGCCTGCATACTCCGGAGCCTGTGAGCAGCAACTAAGACTTGATGTAGCCAAAAATAAAAAAATATTTTTAAAAAAACTAAGAATATAAAAGGAAAAGTAATAAACCTTTTACCTGGATTCACCTACTGTTAACATTTTAACTGATCTGCTCCACTGCTCCATCATTCTCTCTCTCCCTCTCTCCACATCTCAATTTTTTGAACCATTTGGGAGTAAGTTACATCCACTGAGAACCTTTATTCCTAAATACTTCAGTGTGTATTTTCTAAGAACAGGGATATTCTATTACATAACCAAAGTCATCAAGTGCATGAATTTTCATAGACTTATAATTTAAGCCACTGTTCATTTTCAAATTGTCACTTGACCAAGAGTGAGCTTTCTAGCATTTCTCTCACTCCAGGACAGGAGCTTGCATTTAGTTATGTCTATTTTGCTTCTTTAATCTAGAAGTCTCTTCTTCGCAATGCCACGCCCATGTGACTTTGGAAGTCTTCACATCCTGCATGGGCAGAGTTGACTTGCAGAGGACAGAGTCCTCTCAGTGAGTTTCATCAGACAGGGATTTGGCAAAAGTTATTAAATTGCCTATAGAATCATGGCAACATTTAAGGTAACGGGTTATAAACAGAAGCCTCCTGCTTCATAATCATCTGTCTAGGTCCTGAATCACAAGAGAGCATCAAAATTGCTGCCTGGCGCCCTGCCCCTGGGCATCCGTGGGGTAGTGAACAGACTGGGAAAGAGGCAGCCTTTGCTCATTCTGATGCAAAAAAGCCCATCGCCTGGGTAGGTGTGCTCACAGACAGGAGTGGTGGGCAGCAGCAATACAGCCCATGCCTCATGCTCCCTATATGGCCCACACTCACAGTCTTCGCTGCAAGGATTCTAGGAATGGTGGTCTCCCATATACCCTCCTCCATCACATCCACCTGCCTTCCTTGGCTTCCTCAGTTGACCAAACAGCAACCCTCTTAGAATTCAGGTGTGCTCCTGGCCCAGACCCTCCTCCTCGCCTCAAACAAATCCAACAGCCCCCTCCACTTTGTAATGAAAGTACCAGTGATCAGAGGGAAGCTGGCTTTGAGACCATCCCTTACAGCTCAGACCTGGGTTTCTGCACTTCTCTCCAAAGTCCTGGTTTTAGGAGAGGAGAGCTAATAGGGAAAGCACTGACCAGGGTCAGCAGATGAGAGCATCTCTCGAGGGCATCATGGCCACGCACAGCCTGGCAGGTGAGAGTGAGCAGTTACAGTGCGAAGGGAAGGCAGAGCCGAGGAGGCTGGAAGCACTTGGCTCAGCATCCAAGGCTGGGCTGGGTCAGTGTTGCAGAGGCATTTCTGGGGCTCTGAGGCAAACCACTCCTTAGTGCATGGGGCAGTGGGGACCTGGGGTGAGGAGGAGTGGACACTGAGGCCATGCCGACGGAATATTCAGGGCCAGCCACACTTTTTTAAATTTAATACTATTTATTTGGCCGCATCAACCCTTAGTTGTGGCATGCCGGATCTTCCATCGCAGTGTAGGGGCGTCTCTCTAGTGGTGCTCTGACTTAGCTGCCTTGTGGTGTGTGGGATTTTAGTTCCCCGACCAGGTATCAGCACCATGTCTCTTGCATTAGAAGGTGGATTCTTAACCATGGGACCATCAGGGAAGTCCCAGCCACTCTTGTTTTGGAATTCTGCAGTCCGCTTCTTCCTCCTGGCTCCCTTGTCTTCTGCTCTGCCTTCCCCCAGTCCAGCAGGTCCCTCTGCGGCAACCACCTGCATGTAGAAAGCTGGGAGCTGCTTCCAGGGAGGGGAGTTCTATTCTTGGCTCTGCCACTTGATCAAGTCACTAAACTTCACAATCTGTAAATGTGTGTGAAGCCAAATCATAAACTATTGATGACAAATATAAGGGATTATTGTCATTATTGACTTTGAACTTTTATGGCTCCACTTTAACACCAAATATACTATAGTGATCTTTGGGATCGCAATCAGACACAACTGTGCGGCTAACTTTCACTTTCCCTCTTCATACTGTAGTGAAACTGTTGGTCAATCACTCGTGTCCAACTCTTTGCAACCCCATGGACTGTAGCCCGCCAGGCTCCTCTGTCCATGGAATTCTCCAGGCAAGAATACTGGAGTGGGTTGCCATTTCCTTCTCCAGGGGATCTTCCTAACCCAGGGATTGAACCCAGGTCTCCTGCATTGCAGACAGATTCTTTACCATATAAGCCACCAGAGAAGCCCCACATATACTCTGAGCAGGTCATAAATATTAAATATAAAAACAATAATGGCACGACTATCTGCTGACAAAGAAGCCCCCCTCCATGCGCCCACTGCCCCTCCTGTTGTAGGGACTCGGCCACTGTCAGGACCCCTCCATCAAAGTTCACCCACCCTGAGGATTCTGGAGGAGAAAGTTCAGTCACTGCTGACAGCCTGGCCACTTCCAGTTCTCATCTAGGGAAAATGACTCATGCAGCAATTATTTTCGAGATGGGGAAGAGAGAAAGGAAATGAATAATTAGGAGCAATTGAAGAGATGCAAATTTCCCTTTGCTCAGAGCTGGTGGATCAAGATGCCTCTTTTCATTCTATTTAATTTCAAGTGAACAAGGAGATGGGGGTTGGAGGACAGGAAAAGCGAGAAGGGAACGAGAGAGATAAGAGGGAAACGAAAACAAACTTCCTGCCGCAGGAAAGGCAAGCCATTGCTATTCTATCCTAAAAGTAAAACTGCAAGAAATGACCGTGGGCAAGGAAGGCTCCTAATCCTTTATGAGAATCCCGCTGTCCACAAGGGGAGGGTGCCCGCTGTCTCCAGGTCCCTGTCATGTGGCTCCTTTTGCTCCACCCTTGCCTCCCCAGACTCCCAGTTCCCCCACGTGGACTGTGGGATGGTGAGCAAGTGACCACAGCCTCAGCATGCAGCCCATTATTTTCTGATTAAAGTCCTTTAGTGAAAACACTTTCACTTTGCTGACTTGCTCTGGGACAGTCACCACGTTGGGCACCTTTTTGGGGTTCGGCTTCCCCAGGTGGAGCCTCCACAGGGGGCCCAGATGGAGGGCTGTCGGCTTACCTGCAAGACCCCACAGTCTCTTTGCGGGGGCGGAGTGAGATTTGGGGAGAGGTACTCTCAAGGTTCAATGGCTGCTGCTCAAGTTTGGGGCCAGGGCAGAGAGCTTCCGGGAAGCTTTCCCTGATTTCAGAGTGCCCAGCATCCTAAGATAGAGTGCCCTATGCTCCCTGTCAGGACACCGTGTTGTTGTTCAGTGACTAAGTCATGTCCGACTCTTTGTGACCACGTGGACTGCAGCACACCAGTCTCGTCTATCCTCCACTATCTCCCAGAGTTTGCTCAAATCGTGTCCACTGAGTCAGTGATGCCATCCAACTATCTCATCCTCTGTTGCCCCCTTTCCTTCTGCCCTCAATCTTTCCCAGCATCAGGGTCTTTTCCAATGAGTCGGCTCTTCCCATCAGGTGGCCAAAGTATTAGAGCTTCAGCCTCAGCACCAATCCTTCCAGTGAATATTCAGGGTTGATTTCCTTTAGGACTGATTGATTTGATCTCCTTGCAGTCCAAAAGACTCTCAAGAGTCTTNTCAATCTTTCCCAGCATCAGGGTCTTTTCCAATGAGTCGGCTCTTCCCATCAGGTGGCCAAAGTATTAGAGCTTCAGCCTCAGCACCAATCCTTCCAGTGAATATTCAGGGTTGATTTCCTTTAGGACTGATTGATTTGATCTCCTTGCAGTCCAAAAGACTCTCAAGAGTCTTCTCCAACACCACAGTTCAAAAGCATTAGTTCATCGGTGCTCAGCCTTCTTTGTGGTCCAACTCATATCTGTACATGATTACTGGAAAAACCAAAGCTTTGAATATACAGACCTTTGTTGGCAAAGTGATATCTCTGCATTTTAATATGCTAAGTTTGTCATAACTTTTCTTCCAAGGAGCAAGTGTCTTAATTTCATGGCTGCAATCACCATCTGCAGTGATTTTAGAGACCAAGAAAATAATGTTTGTCACTGTTTCCATTGTTTCCCCATCTATTTTTCATGGAGTGATAGGACTGGATGCCATGATCTTAGTTTTTTGAATGNAAGTTTGTCATAACTTTTCTTCCAAGGAGCAAGTGTCTTAATTTCATGGCTGCAATCACCATCTGCAGTGATTTTAGAGACCAAGAAAATAATGTTTGTCACTGTTTCCATTGTTTCCCCATCTATTTTTCATGGAGTGATAGGACTGGATGCCATGATCTTAGTTTTTTGAATGTTGACTTTTAAGCCAACTTTCTCACTCTCCTCTTTCACTTTCATCAAGAGGCTCTTTAGTTCCTCTTCACATTCTGCCATAAGGGTGGTGTCATCAGCATATTTGAGGTTGTTGCTACTTCTGAAAATCTTGAGTCCAGCTTGTGCTTCATCCAGATCAGGGCACCACTCTGGGTTACAACAGTCCCCCATTAGCCTGGGAACCCCACGAGGCGAGCACTGCCTTTCTTTTGTTCACCCTCAGTGTGAACAAGTGCGGAGCACTCTGTGCCCAGTGCACGGCACAGGGTGAGTAGGAAGTGTTCATGAAGCCGACGCTGCCAGCTGCCCTGTTGTGTGTCCTGGGGGCACAGTCTCGGTCAGAGGAAAGATCTTTGCAGCCAGGAAGGCAAGATGGAGAATCAATCTCATGTGCCAAGGAAGGGGCATGCCAGGCTCCTCCCTCGCATGGAAATGGAGAATGAAGGAAGAATTTTAGTATTGAGTGCACAGCTTCAGGTATTGCACCCGCAGGTGGCAAAATAGTTGCTTGGGTGAATTGTCAGGTGGCAAAGACGTCAAAGGGCTTCCCAGGTGGCTCAGTGGTAAAGAATCCACTTGCCAATGCAGGAGTCACAGAAGATATGGGTTGAATCCCTTGAGTTGGGAAGATCCCTGGAGGAGGGCATGACAACCCCCTCCAGCGTTCTTGCCCAGGAAATCCCATGGACAGAGGAGCCTGGCGGGCTACAGTCCATGGTGTCCCAAAGAGTCGGACATGACTGATCAGCTAAACAACAACAAAAAGGAAGCCAAAACCCAACTGAGGCTATACTGCCAAGTGGAGTAAGTCCAAAGTCACTGGGTTGCTAGCAGTACTCACCACAAAAGGAAACCACAACCCATCTTGGTTAAAAAGTATACAGATGATAAACACGAGCTGACTTACTGGCTGGGGAATTTGTGAATTTTTTCCCAGAGAGGGCCACAGTCAAGGGCTATGCCTTCGGCGTAACACGTTCAGTAAATATTTACCGCACCCTTGGGTTCTCACGTTCCCCACGCTCAGCGCCATGACGCCACATGGCCGGTTGGCATCCTGTCTCATCTTCACATTGTTCTGCCTGAAACCCCAAACAAGGTCATTGGGGTTTAGAAGGATAGACGTGTCTCTGGCAAGACGTGGATTTGGGAGGCATGACTCCGGCCTTTTAAGGACAATATCACGGAGAGGTCTCTCGTGCCCTCGCCGAGCCTGGGAGGTCAGAGGAAGGCTGGAGTCACTGCAGGATTGTCCCAGACACGGTGATTCATGCTGGATCGTCATCTGAGAAACCACTTAGCAGATCTGCTGAGAACCTCCTTGTGTCCCACTTGAGAGGCTGAGTGGAGGGAGACCTGGTCACACGTGGTTCTGTTCAGTCCTCATTCTGCAGCAACCAGAAGGGCCTCTCCCTGGCTGTGGACCAAGCACCAGAGGCAGGGCTGGAGAGGCAGGCTTGGAAGGTGGCTAACAGCTCCTGTAGTGGTGCTTTGCCCACACTGTCTCTGTGCAGGTATGACCCTGACGTGGCCTGACAGAAGGGCACGCTGAGGCTCAGAGGGGTCAAGTGAGCTACCCAAGGTGACACAGTCAACGATGAGCAGAGCCGGGGGGTAGGGCTTGACCACTCTGCCATCTGACCTCTCCCGAACCGGGAGGCTTCCAAGCTGGCCAACCAGAGAAACAGCCATGTGTTTGTGCTCATTAGGAACACCTCCAATTGTGAGCTTTCTCCTTTGGAGTGTTCTGCTTCTTCCCAGAGAAGGAAAGCACGCATGTATGGACTGCATTTTCCAGGGCTCAGGAAAGCAAAGCACAGGTACTAGACGATGCAGACTGGTGTCACTGGTGGAGAACGGTCAGACATGTGACGAGCCAGTAACATAAAAGTGACAAGGCGTCTAAATGAGGATTTACATTAGAAGCACGTTTGGTACAATGTACAAATGGTGATTTATGTTTGTCTACCTCTAGTCACCTTCCGCGGTGGCTCGGAGATAAAGATTCTGCAGTGAAGGAGATGTGGATTCCATCGCTATCTTGGAGAAGAAAACGGCAACCCATTCCATTTGCCTGGGAAATCCCAGACCGAGGAGGCTTGCAGGCTATAGGCCATGTGGTCTCAAAGGGTAGGACACAACCGAGTAAACAGCAGCAACAACGAAGTCCAGAGGTAGAAAGGGCACAGGGCCTGTGGCACAAAGGTGATGGAAAAGAGACGCATTCATCAAGACACACCCGCAGCCCTGGGTCCTGAGGAAAGCGTGGCCTCGAGGGCAGCTGAAATGCCCTGGGTCCTGAGGAAAGTGTGGCCTCGAGGGCAGCTGAAATGCCCTGGATGGGTTCGGCATTCTGAGATCGAGCGGGACCCTGCCATCCTTGCCCTGCAACCATGACCTCTGCGTGCCTTTTGTCTATCTTTAGTCAGAGAATAAGTTTCATCAGAGAACTGAGAACTGTGGAAACAAAGGAAAGCAGTCTAAGAAGACTAAATAATAATAATGTGGTCATTAAGAATAGTCAGGGACCTTTAGTTCTTTCTCAAGGGCTGTAGATAACATTCTGAGCCAAATCCTGTGAGCTGCCTTATAGATACTAAAAGCCCAGGTGAACTTAACTACTTGATGCCCAGATTGTACCCATGATAAGAGCTGCCACAATTCCAAGAATTGGCCGCAAAGAAATCAGAACAAATGGACCCCGGAACTGAGGATTAACTGTACATAAAACAACCAAGGTGATGCTGGACAGACCACTGATGAGCAATGGATGACTGTCAGAGACGTCTGTGCTTGTTTCTGCATGTAGCCCCCCACCCCAACACCACGTCTATAAAAACTCTCACCCTCTGCTTGTTGGCGGTGGGGAGAGTCAGTCTTTGGATAGATGTCTGCTCCCCGCCGGCCCCCCCAGTTGCTGACATCTGAAATAAAGCAAACTTTCTTTTCCACCAGGCTGACCTGTTTATTGGCTTTTGAGCAGCGAGCAGCCAGATACACACACTCTCTCTCTTAACAATTCTACCCACTCCCCACTGCAGCATTCCTGCCCATGAGACCCATCCACACAGAGAGGGGCTCCGCCAATTGGGAGGATGGTCAGAAGGGGAAGAGGGCACCCTGCACATGCCCGAGGCCTCACCCAAACGTCCTGGGTCACTCTGCCGGGGCTTGTCTCCAAGGAGCACATTCATCCCTTCAATCACCCAGCTGCTCCCTGTTCATCCCTCATCATTCTTTCAGTGTCACAGTCTATCACAAGCAGAGCTGAGCACTGGTTATAAAAATGGAGAAAACACACTCTCTGTCTTCAAGCCGTTAACCATTCTACAAAGCGCTGTCATACAAGCTCAGTTCTGTGGGTTACGCTTGGAGATTCCATGCCTGGGAGCTGGGGTGAGGAGGTTTCCAGAGAGAAGAGCTTTAGCTGGATTGTTGGAATGAAGGGGAGTGTCCCCAGGTTGGGGGCGATAGAGGGTGGGGTGTGCAGGAAGGGACATCCCAGTCTGAGTGAGCTGCAAACAAGAAATCACAAGAGATCAACTCGTCCCATGATCTTTCTGGCCACCTAGCTTCCAGTTTGAGGATCAATCCTAAATCTGCCCCTGGATTATTTTTCTGAAAACCCATGTTCTTCCCCTGTACCAGCCCTTTCGTGGCTTGGGATGAAAGCCTCAGTGCCTCTCTTTGTTTTAATGAAGTATAGTTGATTTAGGCTTCTCTGATGGCTCAGCTGGTAAAGACTCCACCTGCCAATGCAGGAAACGCAGGAGACTCAATTTCGATCCCTGGGTGGGAAGAAGCCCTGGAGAAGGAAATGGCAGCTCACTCCAGAGAATCCCATGGACAGAGGAGGCTGGTGGGCTACCGTCCCTGAGGTTGTAAAGAGTCAGACACATGGGAAGAGGCTGAGCACACACACACACAGAGTTGATTTACAATATTGTGTTACTTTCAGGTGTAGAGCAAAGTGAATCAGTTTTGTACGTAAATGTATGTTAGATTATTTTCCATTATAGGTTATTATAAGAAATTGAATATATTTCCCCGTTTTATACACTAAATCCTTATTGCTTATTTTATTTTTTATTACTTAAAAAATATTTATTTGACTGTACCAAGTCTTAGTTGCAGCATATAGGATCTTCTTTTAGTTGCCCCACGTGGGATCTAGTTCCCTGACCAGGGATCAAACCCAAGCCCCCTGCATTGGGAGTTCGGAATCTAAGCATCTGGACAACCACAGAAGTCCCTGCTATCTATTTTATGTAGGGTAGTCTGTATCTGTTAATCCCACACTTCTAATTTATTCCCCCACTCCTTTCCCCTTTGGTACCTATGAGTCTGTTTCTGAAGCCCCAGTGTCTTGATTGGTGCCCAAGGCCATCCACTGTCTGAGACCCGCCCACTGCTGGGCAGAATTCCTACCCTCTTTGCCCAGCTAGCCTCTCCTTTAACCAGAGCAGGTCTTTGTAATTGCCAGCCCAGGTGGAAAACTCAAAGCCTCAGAGGCCACAGATGCCAGAACAGCAGGACGTGGCAGAGCAGACGACTGCGGGACGCCTGTGACAGGAGATTGCTGGCTACTGGCGTTTCCCCAGGCCTCCTGCTTGTTGTGCTGGGGAGGGCCTTGCGGAGCTGTCCCACATCCAGTCCTGCGTCCAGGCCCTGGTCCAGGCTGGGCCTCCCTCCTGCCTACCCCTGCCCCTATCCTTTCTTCAACACTTAACCTGTTGTGAAACTTCCTAAAACACTCCAGGGAACAAAAGCTTGCCTCCTGCTGAACCAAACCCAAATTTGTCTGGAACTGGATTCATCTTCCTTTTCCAAACTAGAGGAAAGCAGCAGCTGACTTAACAGCATCCTCGCTTGTGCTCATCCAGAAGGCGCCGTTGGCCCTTGACTTCAGAGCGAGCAAATCTCCTGGCTGTGCGGTCAGTGTCAGGCGCCAGTCTGTGACTTGGATGACCGACTCGAGCCTCAGGCTCCTTGTCTACACTGGGGCCAGGAGCGGGCCATCCTCTCGGAGTCTGTGACGCTGGCTCAGCTGGCCCTGCCCCAGGCTTGTTAAGAACTCAGACGACCCCTGCTTCTCCTCCATCTCCTAAGTTATCCCTGTTATTGTTTAGTCACTTAGCTGTGTCTGACTTTGTGATCCCATGGACGCCAGCCAACCATCTGCCAGAGCTTGCTCAAACTCACGTGCATTGAGTCGGTGATGCCATCCAACCATCTCATCTTCTGTCATCCCCTTCTCCTCCTGCCTTCAATCTTTCCCAGCATCAGCGTCTTTTCCAAAGAGTCANTGGGAGTTCGGAATCTAAGCATCTGGACAACCACAGAAGTCCCTGCTATCTATTTTATGTAGGGTAGTCTGTATCTGTTAATCCCACACTTCTAATTTATTCCCCCACTCCTTTCCCCTTTGGTACCTATGAGTCTGTTTCTGAAGCCCCAGTGTCTTGATTGGTGCCCAAGGCCATCCACTGTCTGAGACCCGCCCACTGCTGGGCAGAATTCCTACCCTCTTTGCCCAGCTAGCCTCTCCTTTAACCAGAGCAGGTCTTTGTAATTGCCAGCCCAGGTGGAAAACTCAAAGCCTCAGAGGCCACAGATGCCAGAACAGCAGGACGTGGCAGAGCAGACGACTGCGGGACGCCTGTGACAGGAGATTGCTGGCTACTGGCGTTTCCCCAGGCCTCCTGCTTGTTGTGCTGGGGAGGGCCTTGCGGAGCTGTCCCACATCCAGTCCTGCGTCCAGGCCCTGGTCCAGGCTGGGCCTCCCTCCTGCCTACCCCTGCCCCTATCCTTTCTTCAACACTTAACCTGTTGTGAAACTTCCTAAAACACTCCAGGGAACAAAAGCTTGCCTCCTGCTGAACCAAACCCAAATTTGTCTGGAACTGGATTCATCTTCCTTTTCCAAACTAGAGGAAAGCAGCAGCTGACTTAACAGCATCCTCGCTTGTGCTCATCCAGAAGGCGCCGTTGGCCCTTGACTTCAGAGCGAGCAAATCTCCTGGCTGTGCGGTCAGTGTCAGGCGCCAGTCTGTGACTTGGATGACCGACTCGAGCCTCAGGCTCCTTGTCTACACTGGGGCCAGGAGCGGGCCATCCTCTCGGAGTCTGTGACGCTGGCTCAGCTGGCCCTGCCCCAGGCTTGTTAAGAACTCAGACGACCCCTGCTTCTCCTCCATCTCCTAAGTTATCCCTGTTATTGTTTAGTCACTTAGCTGTGTCTGACTTTGTGATCCCATGGACGCCAGCCAACCATCTGCCAGAGCTTGCTCAAACTCACGTGCATTGAGTCGGTGATGCCATCCAACCATCTCATCTTCTGTCATCCCCTTCTCCTCCTGCCTTCAATCTTTCCCAGCATCAGCGTCTTTTCCAAAGAGTCAGTTCTTCACATAAGATGGCCAATGTTTTGGAGCTTCAGTTTCAGTATCCATCTTTCCAGTGAGTAAGTGATCCCTAGAGAACTGTTTCTCCATCATGGAGTTTGTGCCTCAGCCTTACACCTCAGACACACAGGCTCCGGTTAGAAGCATCACCAGGGCTGAACTCCCTGAACTTGTGGTCCTTCCCCTCCTCCCCACAGGGACGTGCTGGCCCAGTGACCAAATGCCGGGGTGTAGGAGATCTCGGCACACAAGATAATATGAAAGGGGGAGGGGAAAGCACAGATTCTGCGAAAAGAAAGCAAAGCAAACACCTGTTGTGACATCTGAGAAGGAAGGTAGCTCACCTCCGTCTGGGAAAGACGGGCCCAGGCTCCCGACTGCCAGCTGGACCAGGCCCCACTTCTGAGTCCCTAGCCCCACCTGGCGGTGCAGTCAGCACGTGGTAGTCACCTATCTTGCTGAAGCCAGATTGTCCCTCTCCCTTACTAATAAAAATCTGCCTGTGATTTGAAAACCAAACACAGTATCTAATTTGCTTCTTCTACAGTAAGCCATTGCCCCTGGGAAAGCTATATTCATTCCTGTTTTTCATCTTGGGCAAAACATTCTTCTCTGAAGAGGAAATGCCACTTCGGCAACATGACCCTGATATACCTGTTCTCTCCTGGACTGTAGGGAAGTGCCCCCTTCTGTAGGATAAAACGTCGCTGTTCGTGATGACAGCTGCACAGGTAGCCTTCTGTCCTGGATGCACCCCTCCCTCCTCCCACGCCCCCTCGGTCCCCTTGCAGGGCTGTGTACCTGCCGGCCCCTGCCGGGAACGGTCCTCCCCTTCATGGCTGGCTCCTCAGGTGCATTTTCATGAATGCATCCACATGCCACCAGTCTAAGGGGTCCTTCGCACTGCACCCTCGATGTAAAACCGTCAGCAAGGTGTCACCTCCCTCATGACTTCAGGAAGCACCTTTGTCCCTTATTTCTTGTCGGTCTCTCTCCCACCTGTAACATGGGCAACCTTCTTGCGTTACTGGTCGTGTTCTCTGCTTTTCTCGCAGCGTACGGTGGCTGGACTGTAGACACACTCCATAACTGTCTCCTGAATGAACTCATGAATTCATCTTTCACAGCTGGGCTCCTCTGCCAGCTCTGCAGCCTGCCCTGAGGCACGAGCAGGGAAGAGAGGAAGGACAAAGACACGTGGGCCCTTCTTTAACCGGTGAGCTGGGAAGCAGTGAGGTCTCTGCATGTGTGGATTGACCCATGTCTGAAGAGATCACCGATGCCCTCATTAACTCACCAAGCAGGTGGCCTGGGCCTGGAGCTGGGTCTTGGCTCTGCTGGGAAGAGACTCGTTCTATTTATTTATTTGTTTATTTTGGGGGCCCACACCACTCGGTATGTGGGATCTTAGTTCCCTGACCCGGAATCGAACCCTCGCCCCCTGCAGGGGAAGCTCAGAGTCATAACCACTGGACCACCAGGGAAGTTCCTTATATCCCTTTTGGATAACCTTTCCAGGTGCCATCACTGTGCCCTGCTTGTCTCTAACATCGAGTTGTGTGTGCGCGTTCACAAGGCCAGACTCTCCCACCCTCGGGGCAGGGTGAAGGGGGAAGGAGACTTTGACACGGACACTCCTTAAGATACGTTTGCTGCTTAGGAGGCTGAAAGTGCCCCCCGGAGGGTGGAACAGGGTGTAGTCTCTGTCATGCTCACATTGACACCACTCACACAGAGATTGCGCATGAGGAGGAAAGAGGCTATTTAATTTCCAAGCGCTGGCGCCTAGTAACCATGACAGCCAGCAAGTGTCGCTGTTCCCCAAGAAGTGAAGTGCAGGGACCGGGCCGGTCAACCTGGGTTGCGGGGAAGAACTGGATGAGGCTGGCCCTAAAGGGATGGTCAGGGGTCATTCATATGCTGGTTCATGATGGGAAAGTAGCTCATGTCTGGCTTGCTGACCTCCCTAGAGTCAGGGGGAACCTTTTAGTTCAGATAGCCTTTTATTTTGAAGGGATGTGTTTGTCACTTAAAAAAAAATTTAATTAACTTTATTTTTACACTAGGTCTTTGCTGCTGCTCTTACCCTTTCTCTAGTGGTGGCAAGCAGACGCTACTCTCTGGTTGCAGTGCGTGGGCTTCTCATCACGGTGGCTTCTAGTTGCAGAGCACGGGCTCTAAGTGTGCCGGGTTCACATGGGCTTAGCTGCTCCGCGGTTTGTGGGATCTTCCCGGACCGGGGATTGAACCCGTATCGCCTGCATTGGCAGGTGAACTCTCATTCACTGCACTACCAGGGACGACCTGTCACTTGTTTTCATTGCTGCAACCCTGCCCTGTTGGACGCTGACTTGGGAGCCACTGGGGGCTGGGACTTTCTGGAGCTGCATGGTTACTGGCCCTCTTGGCCCACCCATCTGTCTTCAAGCTTGTAGGTTAGACTCTCCCCTGCTCCCCGACACTGCTGCTGTTTGATGGTGTGGACGCCCTGCTGCAGACATGGGGAGGGTCTTGTCTCAGTCCCTTGTGAGGTCGTCCTCCAAGAATCGCCTCCTGCCTCCAGGCAGTTGTTCCTTCCTCGGGGCAGGAATCTCAGGGAAGCTGATGCGGAAGAGTGAGGCCTTGCTCCTGTCCTGACCAAGGCCTCCAGATCCCCATGGTCCATAATTTGTCCTTCATGTTTAACAATTTCTGGAATATGCACGTCACTGATAAGATGTCCCAGGGAGACCCATCCTTGGTGCTGGTGATGCAGCCCATCGCAAGCACCATCCTCTGGGGGGTGGGGAGTGGTGCTGCCCCATGTGTGTCTACAATAATCCCTGGGTTAAATCATAATCTTCCCGCCCTTCGATCCCTGGGTCAGGATGATCACCTGGAGAAGGAAATGGCAGCCCAGTATTCTTGCTTGAGAATCCCATGGACAGAGGAGCCTGGTGGGCTACAGTCCATGAGGTTGAAAAGAGTCAGACGCAACTGCGCGAGTAACACTTTGACTTTCACTTTTTGACCCCTTCTCCCCAGTCTATCCTGGCTGCCCACACCCCCCCCCCCCACCATCCTGAGCTGACATCTGCTTCTGGTTCCATCTTCAGGGCTGGCCTGTCCCTCCCAGGCCAGTGGAGACGCCCTTGCAGGTGGCTCTCTGGGGGCCGAGATTTCTGGGCCTCGACTCTTGCCTGGTCCTGGGATGTCAGGTCTCCAGTCCTCTAATAAAGTGCACACAGGGAGGGAGGTTATTGCATTTAGCCACATCATTCTGCCCCAGGGTCAGTGGCACCAGGGTGGCCTCACCCCGGTGGCCTCAGTGCAGGCATGGGGCCAGGTATGCCAGAGAGGTGGCCAAAGGGCAGCCCGGCTCTCTAACCCGCTCCTCCTCTGCTATCTGTGATGCGGGTGGAAGCAGACCCAAGAAAAACTGCCTGCCACACCCCCATTCCCCCAGGAAGCACTTCCTGGAAGGCATGTACTAGAATCTGGTTCATGAGTTCCCATTTCTAGCTTGTAATGCCTCTGGGTTAACTTTAACACAAAACAATACACTGTGATTGTCTACAGCTCTCAAAGGCAGGGCAATGAAACTTTGAGACACCACTACATTTTCTCTGGATCATAGAATTATCAGTGTTTAAGAATGGACCAGATTTCTTATACCTCCTGATAGAGCATGGCACAGCTGAGCCTGGAGGAAAGTGATCATTCCTGGGTCTATCTCCTTTAAGATGATCTCTCGGGGCAAAGACTTTGAGGGCCCTTAAAGGATGGGATGGTAGAATTACTAACTAATCCTGTGAACAAGCGTCCTTGTGGGACAACCCAGCAGGTGTGTTCTTCGTTGTAATTCGGTTTTCCCCATGACTTCCTCTCACACCCATTCTAGCCCTTTGCCCACTGCATCCACAGATCCAGATGTATGGATGGCTTGGGGGCCCCTTGAGGTCACAGCAAGGGCCCAGACACCTTCTGGAAGATATTTAGAGAGAAAACTCCTGTGTTCCTGACTCACTGGCAATACATGTCCCTAAACTGGAGTTTGCTAGGATTTTCAGCATTACCCCAAGTCTTTATCTACTTTACCCACAAAGCTGAAACATGTTCCCTAGGAACTCTCTTCTTTGTAATTTTTTTGCAGCATAAAACCACAAGATATATTAAAGCCATGCTCTTTCTGGCTAATTGACATCACTATTATAAACTGTTGGGGCAACTGCCGGTGGGTTTAGGCTCAACTGGACCAAGCTGGAGCAGATGACTGACACCGGCCCCGAGGCTTCCCCGACAACCCCCTTCCCTGCTCCCACCCTGTGGCCATGATTTTTTTTAAATAGCATTTTGAGCTGATCAAGAGGTATGTGTGTGCATGCTCAGTCGTGTCTGACTTTTTGTCCCCACGGACTGTAGCCCACCAGGCTCCTTCGTCCATGGGATTCTCCAGGCAAGAATACTGGAGCGGGGTGCCATTTCCTTCTCCAGGGGGTCTTCCCCACCCAGGGACTGCGCCTGTGGCTCTTGCATCTCCCGTGATGGCAGATGGATTCTTTACCACGAGGGCCACCTGGGAAGCCCAGTCAAGAAGTATGGAAATACTAAAGTTACTGAGAGGAAAAGGTCTAGGTTGCCAGCCCATGCAACACTTTTCGGTTTGCAACTCGGTTTTCGAAGTGAATCCGATTTGGTAAAGAGCCAGATGTGGTTGCTCTCCCAGGGTAAAGCCATTCAAAGCAGAAACGGTTAAGAGGGTTACTAGACCCAGATTTCCCCACACTGTCCCGAGTGTTCTGTCTTCCATTTAGAAGGTTTTTTCACCCCAGATGGTGACTGCAGCCATGAAATTAAAAGAGGCTTACTCCTTGGAAAAAAAGTTATGACCAACCTAGATATCATATTGAAAAGCAGAGACATCACTTTGCCAACAAAGGTCCGTCTAATCAAGGCTATGGTTTTTCTAGTGGTCATGTATGGATGTGAGAGTTGGACTATGAAGAAGGCTGAGCGCCGAAGAATTGATGCTTTTGAACTGTGGTGTTGGACAAGATTCTTGAGAGTCCCTTAGACTGCAAGGAGATCCAATCAGTCCATTCTGAAGGAGATCAGCTGTGGGATTTATTTGGAAGGACTGATGCTGAAGCTGAAACTCCAGTACTTTGACCACCTCATGCGGAGAGTTGACTCATTGGAAAAAACTCTGATGCTGGGAGGGATTGGGGGCAGGAGGAGAAGGGGACCACAGAGGATGAGATGGCTGGATGGCATCACGAACTGGATGGACGTGAATCTGAGTGAACTCCGGGAGCTGGTGATGGACAGGGAGGCCTGGCGTGCTGCGATTCATGGGGTCGCAAAGAGTTGGACACGACCGAGCGTTTGAACTGAGCTGAACTGAATGTCCTAGGTAGATTCAAAGATGCATGAAACACCAGGGTTTATTTTTGAAAATAAAATACTAAGTAGAATAGCACAACTAAAAAAAAAAGTTATATTTTTGTGTTTTTTTTTTTCAACTTTAACATGAGTATTAAGACATGTACTTCTTTTAGAGTTCTGAGTTGTTCCATCACCCTGTGTTTTAAACTGACTACTTTTAAATTCACTTATTATTTCTTTACATGTTGCTCTCATTACAAATAACTTTCCTGGGAATTCCTTGGCTGTCTAGTGGTTAAGACACTGTGCTCTCACTGTTGAGGGAAACGGTTCAATCCCTAGTTGGGGAACTAAGATCTTGCAAGCCACACAGTGTGGCCAAAAAAAAAAAAAAAGGTTAACAGGGGGGTGGCCGTGAGGCCCCCGTTAACTTTTCTTCCTATAGGCTGTCAGTGAAGCCCTTCTCTCTACATGGGCGGCCCCTCGTATCAGTCTGTATAGAAGCCGTTCACCTGCAAATGACTTTGTTCTGTTTATTTTTAAAATGTAATTTATTGAAGTATAGTTGATTTACAATGTTGTGTTAATTTCTACTGGGCAGTAAAGTCATTAAGTTATACATCCATCCATTCTTTTTCATGCTTTTTCCATTATGGTTTATCATAGGACATTGAATATAATTCCCCGTGTTATACGGTAGGACCTTGTTGTTTATCCATCCTGTAGTTTGCATCTGCTAAACCCAGACTCCCAGTCCTTCCCTCCCCCTTGACAACCACAAGCCTGTTCTCTGTGTCTGTGTGTCTGTTTTGTAGATGCGTTCACTTGTGTCATATTTTAGATTTCACTTTTAAATGACATCATATGGTATTTGTCTTTCTCTGACCTACTTCACTTACTGTGATGATCTCTAGGTCCATCCGTGTGGCTGCAAATGGTCTTACTTCATTCTTTTTGTGGCTGAGTAATATTCCACTGTATCTACGTACCACATCTTCTTTATCCATTTCTCTGTTGATGGACATTTAGTTTGTTTCCATGTCTTACTGACTGTGAATAGAGCTGCGGTGAACACTGGGGTGCACTATCTTTTTGAACTAGGGTTTTCTCTGGATATATGCCTAGGAATGGGATTGCTGGGTGGTATGGTAACTACTTTTAGTGTTTGGGGAACCTCCATACATAGTGGGCTGCACCAGTTTACATTCCAAGTGGCTTTGTTCTAAATGTGGGCTTTAACAAACACACCACAGAAATTATGACTCTGGAGCCCCAGGAAGGCTGCAAGGGAGGAACAACATGGGCGGAGCGGCCTGCAGACAGGAGCAACCTCAGCGCGCCTTCTCTGTGACACCATGGCCGATGACACTCTTGGACTGCAGACCAGGCAGGCTGTGCCCTGGTGTCTTGCCACGTCGAGTATTTGTTTGTGATGCCTCCTTCCCCTCCAGCGCTGCTGCAAAACCCTGGACCCATGCAGATCAGCCAGCTCGAGGCAGCATCACGCTGTTCAACCTCCAGAACCCACTGGATCAGTCCCAGTGGAGGCAAAGAGTTCACGTGCTGGGGCCAGTGCCTCCTGGGCTTTCATCTCTGTTCCAAGAAACCTGACATTTTCAAAAATCCAAAATCAATTGGAATGGAGCCGGCTTTGTCCAGCAGATTATTAATGGCCCTGGAGCCGACTGATCATATTTGCACAACCTTTCAATAAACAGCTTCAACAACAACTAGGGTGGAAAAGAAAGCACACACCTCCCATCCAGTCAGGACAAATGCGAGGTATTGATTTCACCACCTCCTTCTCCATCCCCCCACTTTCAAAACAAATGTAGAATATTACCCCCGGGCAGTGGATCACGGCCAAGCCCCTGTGTCATCAGGTTCCGACTGCATTTTGCTGGCACAGTGCATTGCCTGCTTTAGCTGGAGTAACTTCCAAGATTTCCTGAGGCCGAGGATATAAACAACTGAATCCAGGGAAAGGCAGACATGAAAGGAATGTCTGATGGGGCCAGGAACTCCAGGTAGCTTTTCCTGATTGATGACTTCTCGGCTTGATGGAAAGATGCTGCCATAAACCTCAGTGGGAAGGTCTGGTCCTCCGGGAGCCTGTAAACAGAAGTCACTCGTGCCGGGAGGGTGCGGAGCAACACAGAGAGAGCTCTCAGCCGGGGAGGAGGTTCCAAAATCTTCACTAGGCTCCTTTCTGTTTTAGACTCTGTCTTGTTAGTGGAAGGGCCTGGCATGCTGCAGTCCCTGGAGTCACAAAGAATCAGACATGACTTACCGACTGAACGACAACAACAGCTGTTTGTAGCAAAGAAGGGGAAGGCGTGGGAGAGGTTCCCGAGGACCCTGGTGTTCTGGTCTACACGCTGTCCATGCTGCTCTGCTGGCCTGACCGCCTTCTTGGTCCTCCCTGTTGAGACTTTGGCAAAGACAGCTCTAGGACGCAGGTTTTCTCCTGTCTCTTCATTGTCCAAAAGTGTGACATCTCAACACAGTTAGCTGTTACTTGTGCAGCACCCCTCCCACTCCCTAACCTCCATCGGCTCTTCATCAGGTGTTTTTAGCTCCCGTCTGACTGTATTTTCACCCTACTGTTTGAGCCTGAGGATAATTTCTAAGATCTATATGTTACCTTCCAACGAAGGATAATAGATACAGTTGAGGGGCAAGGGTACAGATGCCATGGGTAGATGGATACGAGTTGGGTTATTCATTCAAGAGATGGTATACATAGGCACTGACTACCAGGCCCTGAAGTGAAGTGAAAGCTGCTCAGTCATGTCCAACTCTTTGCGACCCCATGGACTGTATAATCCATGGAATTCTCCAGGCCAGAAATACTGGAGTGGGTAGCCGTTCCCTTCTCCAGGGGATCTTCCCAAACCAGGGATCGAACCCAGGTCTCCCTCATTGCAGGAGAATTCTTTACCAGCTGAGCCACAAGAGAAGCCCAAGAATACTGGAGTGGGTAGACTATCCCTTCTCCAGTGGATCTTCCTAACCCAGGAATTGAACCAAGGTAACCTGGTGGGCTACAGTCCACGGGGTCGCAAAGAGTTGGAGACGACTGAGCGACTTCACTTTCTCCTGTATTGCAGGAAGATTCTTTACCAACCTAGCTATCAGGGAAGCCTTATATGCAGCCTAAATGTCAGCTGAGTTCTGCACCCAGATTCAGCCAGAGGAGGGGCCCCACCTGTAACCACACGAATATGATGCCCCTGGGTTTCCATGAGAATTTTAGGGGGAAGATGGGCAAGGCTGGCATTTGGCAGGACTCAATAATTTTTCGTTTCTTTTTTTTCATTTGGGCTGAACACAAGCGAAGCAGTTTGGGAGGATAATCTGATCCACAAAAACTTGATTCCTTAGTGAGATGAGTGCACGAAGCCACAGCCACTCTTCTGTACGTATCACTGTGTAAAAAGCAAGGCCTCTGACCCTGCTCCATATCTTTAAAAAGTTTACTTTACCTGAGCAAACACTCAGTATCAAACAAACAAGTATGAGGAACACCAAAGTTCAGTTATTCCAGGTGGGAGTGAATTAGACTTAGCCAGTCATCAAGTGGCATCTCGACCGTCACGTCTTAGGATAACGAGTCTCGACGAGGGACCCGGAGGCCGGGTTCTGACCCCAGCCAGGGCCGCCTACCTAACGAAACCATGTGACTTTGGACTTAACCTCTCTGTCTTGGGCCAAATTCCCTACATCCAACAAGGATGGGTGAGGTGCTGGGTGGTCTGGGAGCCAGGCGTCCCTTCTCCCTCTGTCCTGACTTCTTCCTTCATCCCCAGAGCCCCTCGCAATGCTGGGCCAGTGTTGGACAGGCCTTCAGAGGACCATCTTGCCCTGCTGGAGTCTCAGGGCCACAGGAAGACAGGGTCCTGTTTCTATTCTGGTTGGAGTAGAGCTCCCAAATGATAATGATGCTCTGTGAGCTCAAGCTAGGAACAGTGGTTGGTATTTTTCCTATTGTATCTTCTTATCAAAGCTCATGGACTTTAGGGGGAAGGACTGAACATTCTCTCTTTTTAAAGAACACCCAGGTGTCGTTAGTGGTAAAGAACCCATGTGCCAATGCGGGAAACCTAAGAGACGCGGATTCAACCCCTGCGTTGGGAAGATCCCCTGGAGAAGGGAATGGCTACCCACTCCAGTATTCTTTCCTGGAGAATCCCATGGACAGAGGAGCCTGGTGGGCCACAGTCCATGGGGTCGCAAAGAGTCGGACATGACTGAAGCAACTTAGAGTGCACATTTTTCTTACTGCTTTCTGTGTGATTCTAGAAAGGTAGACCAGGAAGAGAGAGATTTAGCTTGCCAGAAAGGGCTTCGTCACGGAGACGAATCATCACGTTATGTTCCCAGAACTCTCCAGGCCGCTGTTGCCAGGAGAGGGAGCCAGCACCACCTACAGACATGTGGTCCGGATTACCTGGTTATCTGGCCATCTGCTTTCTGGTACTAAATGATGCTTTAAAAATTTTGTCTCTGGCAACTTCTTAGTCTTGGGCTTCCCAGGTGGCTCAGTGGTAAAGGATATGCCTGCCAGTGCAGGAGACTAGGGTTCAATCCCTGGGTTGAGAAGATCCCCTGGAGAAGGAAAGGACAGGCCACTCCAGTATTCTTGTCTGGAAAATCCCATGGACTGAGGAGCCTGGCTGGGTACAGTCCATGGGGTCCTGAGAGAGTAGGACATGACTGAATGACTAAACAATAACTTCTTAGTCTTACACCATAAGACACAGCATCACTCCACACCCCGAGTTTAGATTAGGCAACAGCTTTACTTCACCTTTTTATTGTAGTAAAACCACATAGCTTAAAGTTTACCATTGCAACCGATTTTAAGCGTCCAGCTCAGGGGCACTGACCACCTTCACACTGTTGTCACCACCGTCCACATCCAGAACCTTCCCATCTTCCCCGTGTGAAATCTGCTTCCATTAAAGGCTCACTCCCCATGCTTCTCCCTACCCCTGGCACCCACCCTTCCATCCTCCATTTCCATGAATTTGCCTGCTCTGGGTACCTCCTGTAAGAGAAATCACATCATATTTGCCCGTGACGACAGCCTTATTCTTTCTGCTGCAGGTGGGAAGAAAGGCGCAGGTTCACCTCAGACAAAGCTCCTCACGGGGAAGAGCTCAAGAACCTCAGTACAAGAAGTTGCAGGCATCTCCATCATCCTGACAGCAGAGTCCCAAGGGCAGCCTTAGGCGATCCAGGCTGTGTTGCCATGGCATTTCCGCCCAACTCCTGCGGCCATGGAAAGAAGGCAGTGGGGCTTACTCTGGAGCCCCTTGGTCACTGTCCTCTAGAGGGGCCCCTGCAAATCCTCAGACTCACCAAGCCCTCACTGAGCCTTGAAGGTGACCTTCTCTCTGCCCCAGTGCTCAGCCAGTTCCTTCCGGGTCAGGTGCCTCTGTCCCCTGAGAACATTTTCCCGCGTTAGGGACCCATCCTTTGAGCTCTCACGCTGTCCCAGCCTTATGGCTGCGGAATCTCTGACTGTAATTAACTGTCCCCTTGCCAGTCACTGTCCCGCCACAGACCATCTCAGCGCAGGGACCACACTCTCCTTGCTAGGTTGCCGGAGCCTGGCAGCAACAGAGGCCGAGGTCTGAGACGTGCAAAGGCTGAGGAAGGGCGTGTGCTCAGGGAAAGACGATCCGCAGGGAGTGAGGGGGGTCAGGCAGGGGGGACGCCGAACAAAAATGTAATGTAGGCTCAGCCTGATCCTGGGAGAGGCCTGCAACATGAACAGCGCAGCAAAGCCATCCCACCTGCCACAAGGGGGCCAGGATTTTGGTACCTAGGCAAGTCAGTAGGCGGCCTTCCCAGGTGGCTCAGTGGTAAAGACTCTGTCTGCAATGCCCAAGACTCAAGTTCGATCCCTGGGTCAGGAAGATCCCCTGGAAGAAGAAATAGCAACCCACTCCACTGTTCTTACCTGGAGAAACCCCACAGACAGAGGAGTCTGGTGGGCCACAGTCCATGGGATCACAGAGTTGGACAAGACTGAGTGACTGAACAATAACCAGGAAGTCAGTAGGAGTAAACTTCCAGGCATTTTCAGGGCAGGTGGTGTCCTGAGGAGGCCAGGTCTCTGGAGAAGGCGCAGCTGTGTTAGCAGCAATGCTCTCACCAGGGGCGCTGGGGTCCTACCACACTGGGTGTTTGTCCCGTGAAAAGTTTGAAATAACAGCACATCTGCCATCTAACATCCACAATGTGCCAGGCACTGTGCTCTGCCCTTTACCATCTCGGTCTGTCTCTAAGCAACCCTCGGAGTAAAGTGGAGAGAGGGAAGATCCAAGGAAGCTAGACGACGCCTCCCGTTTGCCCAGACACCAGGAGGCAGATAGCTCAGCTTACCTGTACCCAGATGATGCACACACACAGTAACGTTTGAGATACAATCAGTGGACAAGGCACTGTCTCCCTGGCTCTTTGGTCAACTTTTATTCAGGATGGGAATTATTGTGTTATGTCCTTTCACCTGCTTGCTTTTCTGAGACTGGGCCTGGGCTAACCTGCTGGGTTGCTAAGCTGGTGGGAACATTTAAACGTGATCAGACCCCGCGCCCTTCCATGTAGTCTTCCTTCCGCTTGGCACCATCCTCAGTGAATTGGAAAGATGTCCACCTTCCAGGTTAATTTCTTTTTCAGTCCTAGCCATTCAGTCTCCTTCCCCTGGGGAGCTTCCCACTCAGCCCGTGGGAACACTGCGCCAACAACCCTCGACGCTCTGACGCCCCAGGCCCCCGGCCACGGCCCTGTTTGTCCAAATTAGAGTCCGTTTACTCTGCAAACTGTGCTTGTGCTTCCGTCCACACTGAGCAGCTGCTGCCCTTGTTTGCACGGCTTGGTCAGCAGGCAGACAGCCGCCTCGGACAAGCCCGGCAAGCTTCCGGCCGGAGGGAGCCACAGGCACCCGGATGGACACCGCCCAGCTTTCCCCGAGCAGACAGCGGTGGCCTGGGCTCCACAGTCCAAAATAGTGCGCAAGAAATAAAACATTCATACAGAAGAACCCTGGAAGATCCGCCAAGGGGCAGCCTCCGAGCCCTGGCTCCACCAGACACTCTCTTTAAAAATAAACAGGTTAATTAATTTTAATTGAAGGCTAATTACTTTAAAATATTGTGGTGGTTTTTGCCATACATTGACATGAATTGATGCTTTTGAACTGTGGTGTTGGAGAAGACTCTTGAGAGTCCCTTGGACTGCAAGGAGATCCAACCAGTCCATCCTAAAGGAAATCAGTCCTGAACATTCATTGGAAGGNCTATTGGTGTTTCTCTTCCTGACTGACTTCACTCTGTATAATAGGCTCCAGTTTCATCCACCTCATTAGAACTGATTCAAATGCTTTCTTTTTAATGGCTGAGTAATACTCCCTTGTGCATATGTACCATAGCTTTGTTATCAATTCATCTGCCAGTGGACATCTAGGTTGCTTCCATGTCCTAGCTATTGAAAACAGTGCTATGAGGAACATTGGGGTACACGTGTCTCTTTCAATTCTGGCTTCCTGAGCAGGTATGCCCAGCAGTGGGATTGCTGGGTCGTATGGCAGTTCTATTTCCAGTTAAGGAATCTCCATGCTGTTCTCCACAGTGGCTGTACTAGTTTGCATTCTCACCAATAGAGTAAGAGGGTTCCCTTTTCTCCACACCCTCTCTCGCATTTATTGTTTGTAGACTTTTGGATCGCAACCATTCTGACCGGCGTGAGATGATACCTCACTGTCGTTTTGATTTGCATTTCTCTGATAATGAGTGATCTTGAGCATCTTTTCATGTGTTTGTTAGCNTTAAGGAATCTCCATGCTGTTCTCCACAGTGGCTGTACTAGTTTGCATTCTCACCAATAGAGTAAGAGGGTTCCCTTTTCTCCACACCCTCTCTCGCATTTATTGTTTGTAGACTTTTGGATCGCAACCATTCTGACCGGCGTGAGATGATACCTCACTGTCGTTTTGATTTGCATTTCTCTGATAATGAGTGATCTTGAGCATCTTTTCATGTGTTTGTTAGCCACCTGTATGTCTTTTTTGGAGAAATGTCTGTTTAGTTCTTTGGCCCATTTTTTGACTGAGTCATTTCTTTTTCTGGCATTGAGCTGTATGAACTGCTTGTATATTTTTGAGATTAATTCTTTGACCAGACCCCCTCTTTCTGAGCTTGGCTTGGCTGGTGGCTCCTGAGGCAGGCTATGCAGCAGGATGGCAGGGTCTGTATCCTGGTTCCCTTGAAAGTGGTTTAACCTCTCTGTGGCTCAGCTTGCTCCTCTGTACCATGGGGCTGAAGTCCTGGGGGGAGGATGGTGTCAGCTAATGACAGAAAGTACTCAGAACAGCGTCCTACCCGAAGCTGTTGTTGTTCAGTCACTAGGTGGTGTCCGACCCCATGGACTGTAGCCAGCCAGGCTCCTCTGTCCACGGGATTTCCCAGGCAAGATTACTGGTGTGGGTTACCATTTCCTCCTCCAGGCAATCTTTCTGACCGAGGGATCAAATTCATGTCTTCCACACCGGCAGGTGGATTCTTTACCACGGAATCATCTGGAAAGCCCCCCATATGAAGTATATTCTCAGTATAAAACCCAGCATTTATTTGTCTCTCTACTGGCTGAAAGAGCGCCAAGTGTGAGGAAGTGGTATTGGTAGTGGTGTGTTATTTCCAGCATCAAGGGTCCTTCCAGGCAGGAAACTGTGTGGAACGCTTGTCAGGACCTAACCGCAGAGTTTGGTTGGAACCGATAATGAACGATGGCAGCTGGAAGCCCCGAGTTCTGGTCCAGGTCCCATTTCTGTTGCATTATCGCTACTGCACATCCGCCCCACCCCCGCCCATCCCCACTGCATCCCTGGGACTCCTCCGGGGTCTCTTCTGCGTGGACTCACTGTGGGGGTGTGGCATGTCCTGGTCCAGTAGGATACTGTTTGTGTATCTACCCTGCTGTTCCCACATGGGGTAGCTCTGTGAGATTTGCAAGCGGCTTCCTTACACATTTGTTTGTTCTATCTTAAAAGTACCAGGATTTAAAATTTAGTACTGGACTGAGTCTTCTTGGGCCCTCCAAGGTCCATTTCCAGTGGACCTTGGACAAAGGGCAAGGTTTCCACAGCTACACAGCTTTGTTGTTCAGTCACTACATAGTGTCCAGCTCTTCGTGATCCCATGGACTTCAGCACATCAGGCTTCCCTGTCCTTCACCATCTCCCGGAACTTGCCCAGACTCATGTCCATTGGGCCGCTGATGACATCCAACCATCTCATCTTCTGTTCCCCCCTTCTCCTCTTGCCTTCAGTCTTTCCCAGCATCAGGGTCTTTTCTAACAAGTCAGCTCTTTGTATCAGGTGGCCAAAGTATTGGAGCCTCAGCTTCAGCATCAGTCCTTCCAATGACTATTCAGGGTTGATTTCCTTTAGGATTCACTGGTTTGATCTCCTTGTAGTTTCAAGGGACTCTCAAGAGTCTTCTCTGGCACCATAATTTGAAGGCCTCAGTTCTTCTTAGATTTAATCAGCAGCAGAATAAAATGGAGTTCCTTCAATGAGGCCCACACAGATGGGAGTTCCTTCTTAGGCTTTACTGCCTGCCATGCCAACAAGCCTGCGGCTCCCCTAGTCAGACTGAGCACGTCTTTCCCTGGCCATGAGCTCTCTGAGCTGCCACGCCCACCTCAGGGAGTGCCCTGCAAAGTCCTGACTTGACAGTGAGCTCCAGGCAAGGAGGGGGCTTTGGAAAATCCCAGGTGGAAGATGACTCTGTCTGTGAGCAATAGGCTCATCACACTGCTATGCCCAAGCTGAGCCCTCAACACTCTGGTGCCTGACTGGGCCATTTCCTGGCAAAGGTGAAGAGAGAGTTAGTTTCTGCCTGCCCTTCCTGACTCAATCAGCCCTCGACCCAGTGAGCAAACACATGCCAGCCTCTGGGGCCATCTCCCTGACTCCCAGCCCAGACCTGCTCCTGGGGGAGTCAGCATCTACCGTGAGCCTCCCATTTTATTTGGTGGATTCCAGTCAGTAGGAATTTATAGACACAGCTAGTCCTCCCTGGTTTTATTATGCTCATAAGGTGCAGGGGAAAAAATTATGCAGCCACACCCTCTTCTCTATCTGTCTCAGGCTCAGGAATCCACACATTCTAGTCCTGATTTTGCTCCAGGTTGTCTGAATTCCTGGAAAGACCAGGAGGGGGCACTGTGTAACCACAGAGCGTCTCCCCGGCCGTTTAGTGGACTGGCTTTCCCAGGTCCCCTGCAACCTGGCCATCCCTCTAACCTGTAGAAAGTGCCAGGCTCCACCGACTCTGGAAATCTAACCTACCTCTTGCCTGGACCACACACCTGGATGAAACTGCAGTGTAACAACACAGTCTTCACAAGGTCAGAGCAGTCCTCTTAGCAATATCCTTTACCAACTCTGCCTGCAATGTGGGAGACCCAGGTTTCATCCCTGAGTCAGAAAAATCCCCTGGAGAAGGAATGGCAACCCAGTCCATTATTTTTGCCTGGAGAATCCCAAGGACAGACGAGCCTGGAAGGCTATAGCTCACGGGGTCGCAAAGGGTCAGACACAGCTAAGACTCAGCACGAGCAACAGAAAACCATATTTAGCACGTTTGTGTCTAGTTTTTACTTTGGCTTAACAAGGAATTGGTGCACCCAGTGAAGTACCAAACATTCAGTTCAGTTCAGTCGCTCAGTCGTGTCCCACTCTTTGCAGTCCCAAGGATTGCAGCACGCCAGGCCTCCCTGTCCATCACCAACTCCTGGAGTTTACCAAAACTCATGTCCATCGAGTCGGTGATGCCATCCAGCCATCTCATCCTCGGTCGTCCCCTTCTCCTCCTCCCCACAGTCCCTCCCAGCATCAGTCTTAGCAGAAATGAAACAGAATTAGGTACATGGGAAAGGGCTTTGCAAGCTCTAAACTACCAAAGTAGGGCTGTGAGACACCACTTTCGCAGATAAAGGGTAAAGAATAACTTTGAAACCTCAGCTCTCTGCTGTCCCCAGGGAGCCTTTTGTGGGAACCCATCCATGGGGCTTGGCTGCCCCGACAGCCTCTACCCCTGCTCCCCACCAGGGGGCGTCAGTCCTCTTTTCTGCTCTGTCGTTCCTAGACCCTTGTCCTTCCTTTCACCTGTAGATTCCTCATCCTCCCCAGTCATCCTCCCATGAGGGGCTTCCTTCCTTGTTCCCCTCGCAGCTTGTGATCCAGACATTAAGACTTTGGGGAGCCACAGATGAAATAAAGCAGAGTCAGTGGTAAAGAACTCACCTGGCAATGTGGGAGACCTGGGTTCGATCCCAGGGTGGGGAAGATCCCCTGGAGAAGGAAATGGCAACCCACTCCAGTATTCTTGCCTGGAGAATCCCACAGACAGAGGAGTCAGGTGGGCTACAGTCCACGGGACCTGAAAGAGTCGGATCCAACTTAGCGACTGGACAACAAAAGCCACCAGTCCCACAGTATTGAAACCGTTTCCTCGTCTGTTGCCCCAGTGAGGGGAAAGTGTATGATTTATTTGTGTGTGTGTTCATTCCAAAGCTCAGTGCAGTGGGATAAGCCAGAGGCATTCAGTAAATTTGCAAACCTCAGCTAAACTGAAACTGCAAAAAATGTGATCAAGGTTGTGTGGAAACAAAACATCGAGATTCCACTGAGGATAGATTTGGCTAATGTCAATGTATAGCAAAACAAATACAGTATTGTAAAGCAAAACAAACTAAAACATAAAAATTTTTAAAAACGTATGAAACAGAAAATATTTTAAAAAATCACAGAAGAGGGGGTCTCGGGCATCTGGTTTGGCAGAGCTTTTTCTTTGTTATGTTTGCTTTTAGTTTACAGCTCTCCTTCCCCTTTGTCATGTCACAAGGGCATCCTTGGCTATAAACCGTTCTTTCTCACCTTCCCAAACCAAAACTCTGTTCCCATTAGACATTAACTCCCACCTTCTGGCAACCATCCTTCTGCTTTGTATCTCTGAATCTGAAAAGTTTCCAGAGCTCAAGATCAAGAACATATTTTCCCATTTCCTTTTAGAAAATTTATCTTTCACATTTAGAGCATCAGTCCATCTAGAACTGATGTATAGTGTGGAGTGGGGGCCAAGATTGTCTTTTTCATGTTTATGGAACCAATACACGTAAAGAATCGATTGCTGTAACACGGATTACTGAGAAGACCTTGCTCTCCACTCCTCTACACGGGTGCTTGCAATGTCAATCCAGTGTCTGTGTGGCTTTATTTCTGGACTCTTTTATTTTTTTAACTATTTTTATTTAGCTATTATTTTTGGCTGCACTGGGTCTTCGATGCCACGTGCTGGCTTCCTCTAGTTGTGGCGAGTGGGGGCTATGCTCTAGTTGTGGCCCATGGCCTTCTCACTGCAGTGGCTTCTCTTGTGGAGCACCAGCCCTAGGGCGCCTGGGCTTCAGCAGCTGTGACACATGGACTTAACAGCTCCGAGGCTTGTGGGAACTTCCCAGAGGAGGGTCTGAATCTGTGCCTCCCTGCATTTGGGTAGGCAGGTTCTTGGGTCTTAGTCATTCTTGGGTCTTAGTTATTCTTGGGTCTTGATGTTTCCCCACGAATTATGGAAGTAGACTGTGAATTTCTAAAACAAAATAAATTGCTGGTATTCTAATTTGAATGGTTTTGATCAATAGATCCATTTGCGGAGTAAGTCACTTTTCTATAACCTAGATCACCCTTCTGAAAAGACGAGACAGAACTACTCACTGACAGTCATGAGTAGACAAGAGCAATAGGTTTGCAGACTGAAAGTGAAATCACTATGGAATTGCTGTTCATATATATATATATATATATATATATATATATATATAATGAGAAGGAGCACATGTAAAGATTGGGGCACAATTTTCCTGTGTGCTCAGTCGAGTCTGACTCTTTGTGACCCTATGGACTATAGCCCACCAGGCTCCTCTGTCCATGGGATTTTTCAGGCAAGAATACTGGAAGGGGTTGCCACTTCCTACTCTTAGGGGATCTTCCTGACCCAGGGATTCAAGCGCCGTCTCTTGCTTCTCCTGCATTGCAGGCGGCTTCTTTACCACTAGGGCCACCTGGGAAGCCCCCATAATCTTCCTACGATGGGTTATGTAAAAGTTGGAGGAACTTTGGTATCTGGTCTCTGAGGCTCCTTTTTCCTTTACCGGCCTGAAATTCAGAGGCTGGCACTCTGGGAGATGGAAGAAGGGGAGGATTTCCTCTCTGGGCTCCCACTGCACCCCCAGTCTAGTGCTTCCTTGCGATGACTGTGTGCTGATCCTCGCGTGTAGTTCACTTTGCAGCCTGGAAAGTGAGGAGGGAATCAGATTATGATTTATTTTTCAAACACACCTGCTGAGTGTCCCCTCCAGTTCTGGGTAGCTCTGCCTTTCAGGTCATCCCACCTGGAGAGGAGATGACCAGGGACCCTGATGGGAAAAAGGCTTATCCCCCATGACGGCCTTTCTTCTGTTCCTTGGAGCATACTCTGAGTCATGCTGTGAGGCCACCTGTGTGTGTCTGAGTGGCCAGGACAGGAACCAGATGGAGGCAGTCTTTCTCTCCTGATCAGGCTGGTTAGCAAACACTCTTTCCCCTCAGCCCCAGATGCTTCCTTCAAAGGCTTTCCTGAGGATCCCTTGAACAAATGCCTTCTGCAAGTAGGAATCCCCAGACTGAGACAAAGACGGGCAACAGGACTCCACAGAGTCTCCTTCTCAGGCCTCATTGTTTTTCCTTCCATCTGTGGAGTCCTGGAGGGTGACCACGTCTGCTCAGTGGCCACAGTTCCCTCCCCCAGTGCTGCCGAGCCCCAGGGAACCTCAGGGCTTTTGTGCTCTGGGGTCCCCCAGGCTCTCTCCATGCTTCTGCCCTTTTTAGTTCCCCAGGGGAGGCCCAGAAGTGGGAATTCGCTGAACCTAAGGAAGTAGCACAGACTTCCCAGGGTAGTGAGTGGTAAGGAATCCGCCTGCCAATGGAGGAAACATGAGTTCAATCCCTGGGTCGGCAAGATCCCCTGGAGTAGGAAACAGCAACCCACTCCAGTGTTCTTGCCTGGAGAATCCCATGGACAGAGGAGTCTGGCGGGCTACAGTCCATGGGGTTGCTAAAGAGTCGGACATGACTTAGTGTCTGAGCATGCACGCACAGAAGCAGCAAGCCAGTTACAGACTAGAAGGACACCAGCTTGGGCCCATGCTCCCCATCTAGCAGGTTGTGCCTGGGGAGTTGCCGGGGCTGGAGGTTGGGCAGCCAACCTGGACATTCCGCAGCAGGCAGGCCTGGGGCTGGAGCAGGGTCCTGGCTTCTTCCCAGCCCTGGCTGACTCTGCAACAGCTGGGTGGAGGGTGGAGTTGGCCAGGACGGTGCAGAAGGGGCACAGAGGGGCCGAGGTCTGGGCCGGTGGCCACCCCCCGCCCCCGCCCCGCCCAGCCACTGAGGACATGTCCAGAGGCCCCTCACTCCTGGGAGGGGAGCTAAGGACCTGGCTGAAGCTCAGAACGGTTGGGACTTGGGACACTCAGGTTCCTGGTGCCTTCACCGCCCCCCCACCCCCCTACCGCCTGTCAGAGCAGCCAGGGCTGAGGGGATCCAGAGATCTGCTGGCTGAACCGAGTACCTGGCAGTGGGGGCAGGGAGGGAGGAAGACAGAGAGAAAATGGACAAAAGGAGAGCCCGTAAAACCAGCCACAGGTCTGTAATCACCAGAGCCTTTGTTTAGAGCTGGGTTAAACAAGTTGTGATCTTGGGAAGGGGAGGCCATAAACTGAAGTTAAAATAAAAGCGTTTACAGCGAGGGCCCGTGAGGTGCCGGGGATCAATGGGGGAGCTGTGGGGGTGCGCCTGGCCTGCGCTGCCTGGCGTCCTGGGCGCCGCAGGCCAGCCGGGCCCAAACATCACAGGCTCCACGGAGGTGGAGGGATGGGGTGGGGGCAGGGGAGGGGGAGGCGGGCCGAGACTGTTTACTTGAAACCCAAGAAGAAAGTCCTAGCGCCAGCGCCGCCGCTGGAGAGCCCAGCCCGCCCCCCGCCAACTTTTCCTTAAGTTCGGCTCCACTCTTGCCCCTCGGGCTCACCAAGGCGCGGCCACCGAGCNTGGAGGGATGGGGTGGGGGCAGGGGAGGGGGAGGCGGGTGTCCTCCCCCATCGGGACCTAGGGACAATCCTGCATTCCAGGCTGGGGGGCGGGGGAAGAGGGCAGGGTGCCAGGGCTCTGTGACATTTAGAGATTCATGGCCGGAGGCTGGGAGATCTTAGAGTCAGCCTTCCACTCCCTTACAAATTCCTTTATAATGGACTTGAGGGGTTGCACTAATAAGAGGGTTTGAAGGGCACTTGTTCCTGGAAGAAATGCCTCTTAGGCCCAACTTATTAGCATGGAAAGGTGTCAGGAGGCAGGTTTCACCCGCGGGAGCAACATTCCTCAGAGGCGCTCCATGTAGCCATGAGTGGTGGGGCAAGATGTTTGTGAAGGTGAGGCTGAAGGTGGTCATTCCTGACTGTCCAGCCCTGAGATGTTGGTGTGGACCCTCCATTCACTCAACAGATGTAACCAGCACCTGCTGTAGGCCAGGCAACCAGGCAGGGATGCATTAGGGAATTGTATGCATGTATACACTCCTGTTTTTTAACAGATTAATTCTCCCCAGGGATCCAGGTAATGGGATGTTATTGTTTTTGTTGTTGTTTAGTCGCTAAGTCGTGTCCAACTCGTACAAGTGGGCTTCCATTCCCTCCTCCAGGGGAACTTCCCAACCCAGGGACTGAACCCATGTCTCCTGCATTGGCAGGTGGATTCTTGACCGCTGAGCCACCTGGAAAAGCCCATGTAGTGGGGTGCTTTCCGAGAGTGGCAGTACCAAAGAAAGCCAAGGCGGTTCTCGGGCATATACTGTCTGAGGTCAGAGGGCCTCGCGGGTTGTGCTCAGAGGGAAAGGCAGCCAGGTTTTTCTGCAAAAAAATCACACCGAGGTCACGNTGGCAGGTGGATTCTTGACCGCTGAGCCACCTGGAAAAGCCCATGTAGTGGGGTGCTTTCCGAGAGTGGCAGTACCAAAGAAAGCCAAGGCGGTTCTCGGGCATATACTGTCTGAGGTCAGAGGGCCTCGCGGGTTGTGCTCAGAGGGAAAGGCAGCCAGGTTTTTCTGCAAAAAAATCACACCGAGGTCACGTTCATATTAATGAAACAGATGAGTAATTGGAGGCTCCTGAACCGATGCAGCAAGATTTTTTTTTTTTTTCCCCCTTTAAAATTTCCTGCTGACTCTTTGGCAACATCTGTGGAAGTGGTGCTGAGATGAGACTTCCAAATGGCAATGACCAGATAGAGAGAACCCAAAGGCAGGCAGCTCAACCGCTCAAGAGATATTAAGAGAAATGAGCCCATAGGGATCGTGTGCCTTTGGTCGTGAAACACCAGCGCTTTGTGCTGGGAGAAAACAGGGCAGGAAATGGCTGTGGGCTTTGCAATTAGACAGCTAGTTTTTTTTGTTTGTTTTACTGTAAATAATGCCAAATTATATTTTAAAAGACAACCAAGCATTAGAAATTGGATGGGATACACAATAAGAAACTTTCCCTAGGGTTTTTTCCAAATTTATTTATTTTTAGTTGAAGGAAAATTGCTTCACAGTGTTGTGTTGTGTTGGCCTCTGCCAACAGCTGGTTTTTGAATCTCTTCTCCTCAACTTCGTCATTAGACGCTTGGCATCATCTCCAAGACTCTGTTTTCTCATCTGTAAAATGAGGACAAGAACGTCCCCCCCCTGGGGCTGAGTATGAGGATGGCTGAGGCAGTGTGCATGG